>PVHX01023021.1:0-26567 GCA_004024805.1 Geosciurus inauris
AAAAGAAAAGAAGTAATTACTGCCCAAGTAAGAATGCTAGAACTTTAAGGTAAAGAACTTTAAGGTTATCAAGTACAAATGAATAAAAAGAACATATACAGGCTATTTTTATAAAAGAAAGAAAAGGAAATAACATAACCATATAGCCTTCCAAAGATAAACACAGAAAGGATAAACCCCAACAAAGTGTAACAGTAAGACTCAAGCTGGGCATGGTGAGGCAGGAGGATCACAATTTCAAGGCCAGGCTTAACAACTTAGCAAGACTCGAACTAAAAAAAGAAAAAAAAAGCCTCAAAGGATCTGTTTCCAACTAACTTATGCACATTCCAGAAGAAGCTCAAAAATACTTACACGAATTTTAAAAAAGTATTGAGGACCCAAAGTAAAATTCACAGTATCTGTCATCCAATCAAGAATTATTAGGGGGGCTGGGGTTATGGTGCAGTGGTAGCGTGCTCGCCTAGCACACGGGAGGCACTGAGTTCGATCCTCAGCACCACATAAAAATAAAATAAAGATATTGTGTCCACTTACAACTAAAAAAAAATATTAAAAAAAAAAAAAGAATTATTAGGAATGCAAGGAACCTGGAAAATTTGGCCCATAATGGCAAGAAAAAAAAAACATGTAAAAACAGACCCCCCAAATTATACGATTAGTAAAGAACATGAATAAAGTTGTTATAACTTTATTTCACGTGTTCAATATTGAGACTACTAAGCAGAGGCATGTATGAATTAAAAACAAAAAAACCCTCTAACACACAAACTGAACTTCAAGATTAAAAATATTCAATGTCTGGATGGAATTAACAGCACATTTAAGCCTGGTGTGGCAGCACATGCCTGTAATCCCAGCTATTTGGGAGGCTGAGGCAGGATAGCAAGTTTGAGGTTAGCTTCAGCATCTTAGCAAGATCTTGTTTCAGAATAAAAAAGGATAGGGGATATAGCTTAGAGGCAAAACTGCCCCCAGTTTCAATCACTAGTACGACAAAAATTACAAAAAAATAGAAAATAAAAACTTAACACTGCAGAGGAAAAAAATTAGTGAACATAAGGATGTATCAGTAGAAACTTCCCAAAACAAAGCAAGCAAAAAAAAAAAAAAAAAAAAAAAAAAAAAAAAAAAAAAAAAAAAAAAAAAAAAAAAAAAAAAAAAAACAACTGAAAAAATATGAACTGCACACCTGTGATGTTTGGGACAACTTAAAGCAGCCACATAGACATGTAATTCAGTTCCCAGATGGGGCGGAGTGGAGAGGTATAGGAGAAAAATATCTCAAGAGTAATGGCTGAATATCTGCCAAATATGATCCAAGAAGTTTGACATGACAAAACCCAGGCACAAGAAATGTGAATCAAAATCAAAGTACATCATAATCAAACTGCTGGTAAGCAATGATAAAAATAAAATCTTAAAATGAACCAGAGAAGCAAAAAAGATATACCACTTACTGAGAATAATTAAAATGACTGATTTCTCATTAGAGAGAATGCAAGTCAGACACAATGGAGAAACATTTTTAAAGTACAGGGAAAAAAAACTCAACCTAGAATCTGAATCAAGTGAAAATATCTTTCTAAAAAGAAAGGGAGGTACTTTTTTCAATTATACAAAACTTAAAAATACCATCACTAGTAGACCTGCACTGCAATAAATATTAAAGGAAGTTCTCTAACAGAAAAATGATACCAGAAGGGAATCTGGATCTATACAGCAATGAACAACACTGGAAATGTCAAATATATGGGCAGACATAAACCACTTTTTCTTACTTTTAAAATCCCTTTAAAGATAATCACTGGGGCTGGGAGTGTATCCAGCTCAGTGATAAAGCACTTGCCCAGCATGTACAAGCCCTGGGTTCAATCCTCAGCCCCACCAAGGAAAAAAAAAATCACTGTTTAAATAAAAAATAACAATGCATTGCGGAGTTCATAACATACGTAGAAGAGAAGAAGTGCATGACAAAAACAACAGACTGAGAAGAGGAGAATGAAGTACATTGCTGTAAGCGTCTTATAATACAGGTAAAGTAGTATAACATTACTTAATGGCAGATGGTGATGAGTTAAATACATATCCAACACCAAAGCAACCACTAAAACAACTGCAAGCTAATGAGCCAAAAACATAGTTGAAAATGACACCATAACAAAATCCTTAATTCAGAAGAAAGCAGAAAAAGAAAATAGGAACAAAGAACAGACGAGACAAAAAGAAAACTAATGAGGATAGCTTTAAACTCTTAACATCAATAATCACATTAAATATAAATGGTCTCCGTACCCCAATTAAAAGGCAGAAACTGTGAAATTGGAAAAAATGAGATCCAGTTATGTGATGACTACAAAATCCTGACTTTAAATATAAAGACACAGGTTATAAGTGAAAACAATACCAAGCAAACACTTATCAAATAAATAAAAGCCACAGTTACTATGATTAGGAGATAAAATACTATTACCAGAGATGAAGAGGGTTGTTTAAAAGTAACAATTCTTTAAGAGGACAACCCTAAATGTTTATGTACTTTATAAGTAAATTTCAAAATTCATGCAGCAAAAACTGATGGCACTGAAAGAACAAATTCACAATTAAATTTCAACATCCCTTTGTAACTGATAGAATGGATAGAAAATCAGTAAAAATACAGAAGACTTGAACATTACCAACCAATAAGCTGTAGAACACTCCACCTAACATCAGAACACACATTCAAGTACCCATGGGACATCTATCAAGAACAACCTTATTCTTAGCCATAAAACAATAAATTTTAAAGGATTCAAAACATATAATATATGGTCTTTTACTGTATGGAAATAGAAATCTCTAACAAAAGATCTCTGGATATTCCCCAAATATTAGGAAACAAACACACTTTTAAATAAGTTAAAGAAGAAATCAAAACAAAAATTAGGTATTTTGAACTGAATGAAAATTAAAGCACAGCATATCAAAATCTGTTGTATGTATTTAATGTCTTCCTTCCAAAAAGGGAAAGATCTCAAATAAATGACCTTAATCTTCCATCATGAAACACTGGGAAGAGGAAGGGAGCAAATTAAATCCAAATCAAGGAAAAATTATTAAAGAGCAGAAACCGATGGAACAAAAAATAAACAAATAAATGAAACCAACAGCTGGTTTTTGAGAAGACCACTAAAATTAACAGACCACTAGTCAGACTAATCAGGTATAAAGACACAAATTACCAACATCAGGAAAGCAATGGAGACACTGACAGTTTCAGATATACTTATGAATACTCTGATCAATAATTTTAACAATTTAGGTGAAACAGACAAAATCCTTAAAGAATAGAAGTTATGGAAGCGCATCTAAGAAGAAACTGACAGCTGCAGTGGCACAGCCCTGTAATCCCAGTGACGCAGGAGACGGAGACAAGAGAATTGAGTTCAAGGCCAGCCTCAGCAATTTTGAAGGACTCTTGTCTCAAAATAAAGGGCTGGGGAAGCAGTTCAGAAGTAAAGAATAAAGGAAGAACAGATAACTTAAATAGCTCTATATTTGTGCAAGAAATTAAATTCATAATTAAAGATCTCTAAGCTGAGATGGCTCCACTGATGAATGCCACCAAGCATTTAAGGAAGAAATACCAATTCTGTACAAATCCTTTCAGAATACTTAAAAGGAGGAAAAAAACCTTCTCAATTCATTCTACAAGGATAGCATTATTACTCTTAAATGAAAAGCAAATACATAAATCACAGACCAATATACCTCATAAACACAGATGCAGAAACTGTTAATAAATTTTGGCAAATCAAATCCAATAATATATAAAAAGGGCAACAGATCATGACCAAGGGAACTTTACGCCAGAAACAAAAGTTAAACATTCAGACTAAATGAGAAAAAATCATATGTTCATCTAAGCAGATGTAGAAAAAGCACTTGAAAAAAAATTTTTTTAGTATTTTTTTTTATTTTTTAGTTGTAGGTGACAGAATATCTTTATTTTATTTTTATGTGGTGCTGAGGATTGAACCCAGTGCCTCCCGCGTGCTAGGCGAGCACGCTACCACTGGGCCATAACCCCAGCCCCAGCACTTGAAAAATTTTAATATCCAATCCTAACAAAAGTTAAATGTTATCAAGAAATTAATCTAGGTGAATAGAATAAGAAGTTTTTTTGTACTTTTCAATTTTTCTGTGAGTTTGGGATTAACTCCAAATAAATTTTTTTTTCAAAAATACAATACATAGCCGGGCACGGTGGCTCAAGCCTGTAATCCCAGCACTTAGGGAGGCTGAGACAGGAGAATCGCGAGTTCAAAGCCAGCCTCAGTAACGGCGAGGCGCTAAGCAAGCAACTCAGTGAGACCCTGTCTCTACATAAAACACAAAAAATAGGGCTGGGGATGTGGCTCAGTGGTCGAGTACCCCTGAGTTCAATCCCTGGTACCAAAAAAAAAAAAAAAAAACAATACATAAAAAGCCATTAGCCCAGTTTCTAAAACAAATTAAAGAGTCCAAAAAATATTAAATATAAAAATCACCTAACTCAACCTCTCATTTTATGAGATGATGAAATCCAGGCCCATCTAGAGGTAGCAAGTAATTTATCTAAAGTCATACTGTCAGTTAATGACTAACACCCAAATCTCTAGAGCCAACCATATGCCACCTTTTAACTTCTGACCATTATACATATAATTTCATAATGGTATACTATCTCATTTAAAACAAAAATGGCAAATACATATCTGGTTCTTTTTTTTAATTATGCCCTATTATGTCTAAAGAAAAATATGCCCACCAAACAGCCACCAAGAGGACATTCTGTAAAATCAAAAGTTTAGTATGAAAAAGTAGGACAACAAGAAGGTTAAAGTCTCAGTCTGAACTAAGGAGACTATGTGACAGTCTCTCTGTCCCAAGAAAAATATTAGGAGAAATCAGGCAAGATTTTTATATAGAATGTATCACCCTGATACTGTCATGGAAAGAGAAAAGACAGGATTATTATATACTCTAGTTTGGATCATAAATGTCCCAAGGGCACATGAGTTACAGGCTTGTCCCCTGCTCAGTACCTCTAGGGCATGGTAAGAAAAGCTGGGGCTTTGTGGGAGGTTTTAGGCCATTAGTGGCATTCCCTGGAAGGGGACTGTGGGATCCTGGTCCCTTCCTCTTTCTGCATCAGGGAAGGAGGCCAGCAATTCTGCTCCACCACATGTTCCCACCAAGTTGAGCTGCCTCACCACAAACCAAAGCAATAAGGCCCACCAATCCTGGAATGAAAACCTCCCCAGCTGTGGGCCAAAATAGACTTCTCCTCTCTACAGGCTCATTAACTCAACTTTGTTATTGTGATGGAAAGCAAACACACTGAGAAACTAGTATCATTGATTAATAGCTGCTTGCATGTATGAAAAGAAAAAGAAATCAATAACTCTGGTTACTGAGAAGAGAGTGATGGCATAGACAAACAGAACATGAGAGGAAGATTGACTAACAGCAGTGAGAAGATACAAGATTAAAAGATGAATTTGAAACAACAGTGGAATCTTTAAGTGGAAACTCCTATTCAATATGCAGATCTGGTGTTCTTGCATTAGAGACACAGATTTGGGCATCTGCCCATTCAGCTGGCATAGCTGAGGATTAGATCACTGTAAGATGGGGAAATCTCTTCTCTTTCCCAAGATATATCCAAACTCCTCTGGGAGCAACAGTGAGCCATTGCAGTGATTCTAAAAGGGAGCTTCTTTCTCACAAGAACTGCTAATGAGAAAGAACTGTGCTAAAGCACAAGGCAATCAAAAGCACTGTGATCCATCAAGCTGCGAAGGGTTTATTAACTGATGTCAACAAACACATCCTTGCAGCCTAACACAGTGCTTTTTGGGTAATTTAAAACAACCTCAGCTATATACAACTATATCATCCATACCATAAGTCTGATAAAATTCGGAAACTTATATGTTTTATCAAATTATACCTGTTTTACAAAATGTAAGATCAAGTGAGCAAATGTGTCATAGATCTTCCACTAAATAGAAAAGATAGGTATGACACAGAAAAACACTTGCCTCCAAACCTAAGTACACAGAAAAGCACTGAAAAATACAACATACCCAGGTTAACCCAAAAGAAAGGGAAACGCCCTGAGGCTAGAAACAATGAAATTACTCAAAGCCAAATAACTCAAAGGGCTACTAAAGCCAGATAAATGTACAACTCCACACAGATGTTTTAATGCCTGCCAGAGGCTAGGAGTAAAGAAACTGAAAATAAGGTAGATGCATAAAATACCAAAGCTGACAAAACTGCACAGTTTAATAAAAGGAATTTCAACCTCCAATCCACGGAAAAGAAATTTACCATTCGTCAGAAATCAGGTGAAAAAGTCACCTCTGAAAAACCAAAATTCCCAGGCTGGGGTTGTGGCTCAGTGGTAGAGCCCTTGCCTAGCATGTGTGAGGCACTGGGTTCGATCCTTGGCACCACATAAAAATAAGCAAATAAAGACATTCTATCCATCTACAATAAAAGAAAAAAATTTTTTAAAGTGATAATTTGAATGTTCAATCAGACCTGAGGAGTTAGTAGACTGTATTATTGGTCTGAAAAAAATCAGAATGCAACACAAAAAGGTAAAGAGATCGAAAATATGAAAGAAGTATAAAAGAGACAGAGCAAGCAGTTGGTCTTTGTGGTACTAAGGACTGAACACAGGGCTTCCTACAAGATAGGCAAGCAAGTGCTCTACTACTGGGCTATATTCCCACCCCTTTTAACATTTAAAAAATTTTTTTTAGTTGTCAATGGACCTTTATTTTATTTATTTATATGTGGTGCTGAGAATCGAACCCATGGTTCACACATGGTAGGCAAGAGCTCTACCACTGAGCCACAATCCCAGACCTAAGACTGAGTCTTGTTAAGGTACCCAGGCTGGCCTGAAACTTGCAATCCTCATGTCTCAGCCTCCTGAGAAGCTGTGCCGCCACACCCAGCTCAAAAGAAGAAATTTCAAATTTTGTTTTTATTACAGTGCTGAGATTGAACCCAGCACCTTTAGTGAGCTAGGCAAATACTCTAGGAAGCTACATCCCTAACTGAGAGGGAAAAATTTTAACATGCAAAAATATAAATGTTAAAAGAGGAAGCAGGAAGCTGGGGGTGTGGCTCAATGGGAGAGCACTTGCCTAGCATGCGGTAAGGCACCAGGTTCGATCCTCAGCGCCACATAAAAATAAATAAAACAAAGGTATCATGTCCATCTACAACTAAAACGTTAAAAAAAAAAAAAAGAGGAGGAAGCAGGAAAGCCATATTGGCTAAAACTGAAGGCACAAGTCTTCAGATGGCATGGTGGTCTACTCAAATACTGTAGCAAAACTGCAGAGTCATTATTAAAAGAATTAGAAGCAACCAAGAAGAAAAGTTACTATAAAACCTGTGAGCCTACTTCTCAAAAGCAAAAATAGATGCTAGAAAACAAAAGAATGACATCCTTGAGAGAATGAAAAAACTACAATTAAAAATCACCAGTTTAAATGTCATCACAGCTAAAAATGTCTGAGCAAAGGCAAAATAGAGGCCTTAAGATATACAAAATACATTGTTATGTACAGAACTTCACTGAAAGAAATTTATAAATGATGTTCATTAATATTTGAAAAATTCAACATAGAAGGAAGAAATGGGATGCAAGAAGCCACAGTAAACAAAGAAAATGGTAATAACAAATACTGTAAAAAATTTTTTGGTTAATACCTAGCTTTGGGAAATTTGAAACTACAAAAGTAGCTGGATGCAGTGGTATAACCCCTGAAACCCAGCAATATGAGAGGCTGAAGCAGGAGGATCAAGTTCAAGGCCAGCATGGGCAACTTACTGAGACTCTGTCTTAAAGTAAAAAGGTCTGGGGATGTAGCTCAGTAGCACAGTGTCCCTGGGTTTGATTCTGGTGTGCCCTACCTCCTAGCCAAATGTACTTTAATTCATGAATTATAAATCTCAAAATATTTAGGATGCAAAAAATATAAAAATCAGACATTGATTTAATTCCCAGCACCACATGAAAATTAAAAAAAAAAAAATACATGTTAAAATTTGTGGGGTCATGTCTATATAGGATAAACACAGTCCTTTCTCAATCTAACTGGGGTAAAAAAAATTAATTTGGGGCTTTTCCCCCAGTTTATCCAAGACCAATATATGGTCCTACTGCATCTGGCTCACGACACAAGCCTAAAAACAGCTCCACTAATCTAGAGCTGATGATGCCATAGATCATGCTATGCCAATGTCAAGTTGCTATAAAAGTCTCTAAATATTTACTCCCAATTTTTACATTTATCACAAACAGAAATGATAGTTCATGACCACTGGTCTATGGAGCATATTCTGATGGAGAAAGAACAGTGAACACAAAAAAATACAGTACTTTGCCACTATGAAGAATCTCTCCACATATTGTTATGAAGTGATATCCTAGATATGCTGTTAAGTTAAAAACTAAAGTGGGAAATGTATGATGTCACTCTAAAAAAAAAGAAGATACAAATGTTATTTATACTTCTAAAAATAAAAATAAGATTATTCATAATATTAGTCAATTATTATTATTTTAAAAAAAGATTATCCATAAGAAAACTAAATAGGTGAAGGAACGTCACTGAAAAAACCTCATGCACAATTATAAAGGAAAATTAACATTATGAAAATAATGCCTTTTTAAAAAGTAAATGAATCAAGCTGTTTCAAGTAGATGTACAACCATATTTTTTCTAGTGACTTTAAAGTAACTTGTAAAATTCCTAGTGAGATAAATCCTTAGACTAATAAGAATAAAAACACTTAAATCACATTGTAGTGGTAGTACTAGTATTGTTTCTCTAAGATTGCTGTGTACTGCTAGAAAAAGTAAATGAGTAATTATGTGGTCTTGACAGAAACCAGAACTTCTCCGCAAGAGAAGTACACACATGTAAGACAGAAGAGTTCAAATAAAATCCCTAGTGTTTAGTCAGGCACAGTGGTGCACACCTGTAATCCCAGCTACTTGGGGGAGGGGGAGGACTGCTGAGGCAGAAAGGTGGCAGGTTTGAGGCTAGCCTTAGGCAACTTAGCAAGATCCCATCTTAAAAAAAAAAGGGTTGGGGATATAGTTCAGAGGTAGGACACCTGCCTAGCATGCACAAAGCTCTGGGTTCAATCCTCAGTACCTCAAAACAAAAACAGAAGCCCTGCTGTCTTCAATTAGAATTGGAATTATCAGAGCTGAGGTTGTGGCTCAGTGGTGGGATGTTTGCCTGGAACGTGTGTGGCACCACATAAAAATAAATAAAGGTATTATGTCCACTTACAACTAAAAATATTTTTCAAAAATGAATTGAAATTATCAGTAAAAGTTCATGAAACATTAAACACATAAACACACGTCCATGATGGACTAACAGTTGCCAAATTTACTCTACTACTATAAAATAAGAAAATGGAAGAAATACACCAAACAACGGTTTTATTTAAAAAATATATATGAGCTGGGAGCGGTGGCGCAAGCCTGTAATCCTAGCACTTAGAGAGGCTGAGACGGGAGAATCCCGAGTTCAAAGCCATCCTCAACAACTGCGAGGCGCTAAGCAACTCAGTGAGACCCTGTCTCTACATAAAACACAAAATAGGGCTGGGGATGTGGCTCAGTGGTTGAGTGTCCCTGAGTTCAATCTCCAGTACAAAAAAATATATATATAATATATATGTGTGTGTGTGTGTATTATTAGTGTGTGTGTTTATATGCATGTATTTTTTGTTGTTGTTGTTGATGGACCTTTATTTTTGTTTATTTATATGCGGTGCTGAGAATTGAACCCAGTGCCTTACATGCTAGGCAAGCGCTCTACCAGTGAGCTACAAATCTAGCCCCAAAACAACTGTTTTCAGCATTAGTAATCAGGTAGCACAGCTGAAGAGAAGATAAATAGTTCTACAATGTCCCCATCTTTCTGCCTGAAGGCATAATCCAGGCTACAGAGGAGAATGGGGCACCCCAAGCAGAGTACAGCACTTTCCTGAGCTGAGACAGATACTGAGGCTGACAATTCAAAAGAGGAGAAAGCTATGCAAAAGACGACCTCCAGAAATAAATCAGCATGAAGTCTCTGTGTGTGTAAGGCCAAACTACAAGGCTGGGCAGCTAATGGCCAGAAATTTCCCAGAGCAAGCAAAAGGCTATGACACATAAAGCTGTGACCAATAGAGTGGAGAAACTGAAAATCCAGGACATTTGACAGAAATCCGAGAATGGAAAAACCTTAGTAGTACAATTAGCTTATACTCCAGACCTATCCTAACAAAGCTTAAAAACAAGTCTCAAAAGGAATGCACTAATTTATGAGTAAACTGCCAAAATAAAACCCAATAGTCTTGAAAGGAAAATCAATCACAGCACCCCAAACGTAAAACTCATATTGTTTAACATCCAACAAAAACTAGATATGCCAAGATGCAAAAAAATGTGACTTATAAGCAGGAGAATAATCAGCCAACAGAAACAGACCCAGACATGACATAGGAGGTACAATTAGTGGACAAAGCTTTAAAACAGCTCCTATACACACACTCAATATGATTAAGGATTCAAGAAAAACATAAAAATAAAGAGAGTGCAAGGTGTAAAATAAGTGGAACTTCTAAAGATAAATATAATAATATGATGCATGTAATGGAAAAAGCAAAAGACAGGATTAACAAAAAATTAGTCACTGAAGAAGAAAAGGTAAGGTAAATTTGGAACTGCAATAGAAAATATCCAAAATAAAGCACAAGGAAAAATTCAGGGGCAAGATAAAGTGGTCAAAGTGCTAGGAATCTAGAAGAAAAAAGATGTCGGGCAAATTTTTCAAGAAATAATGGCTGAAAATTCAAATCTCAAATTTGAACTACAAACCTGAGAAGTTCGCCACAGTACATGAGAAGCAAATTATCAAATTATTGAAAAGAAAACAAATGTAAATAACCACACAAAAAGTGAAACAGAGATAAGCTTCACCACAAACTTCTTATCATAAATAATGCAAACCAGAAGACAAAGGATTAGCACCTTTAAAATGCTGGGGGTGGGAGGCTGAGATTGTGGCTCAGTTGCATAGCGCTTGCCTCGCAAGTGTGAGGAACTGGGTTTGATCCTCAGCACCACATAAAAATAAACAAACAAAATAAAGACACTGTGTCCATGTATAACTAAAAAATATTTTTAAAAAAATGCTGGGTAGAGGTGTGATATAACCTTTCAACTTAAAATTCTGTTTCTAGTAAAAATATCCTTTAGGGCCAAATAAAGACTTTTCATACTAAGGAAAGTTGAGAATATGGCACAACAGACCTGGCGCTACAAGAAATGTTCTTAAGGGAAATAACAAATGGACACTTCCTAAGGAAATGAATACCACCAGATAAGACTTCCCTCCTTTTAAAATTTCTTTAAAAAAAGAAAATTGTTTATCAGGGCTTGGTGGTGCACACCTGTAATCCCAGCTATCCAGGAAGCTAAGGCAGGAGAACTAAATTCAAGGCCAGCCTGGCAATTTAGCAAGACCCTGTCTCAAAACAAAACAAAAAGAACTGGGAATATAACGCCTTGTTAAAGAGTCCCTGGGGGTTCCATCCTAGAAAAAAAAATATTTAAAGCAAAAGTAATGATAATGTTCTATGAAATATACAACCTATGTAGAAATAAAATGTATATGAAAAGACTAGCACACAAAGAGGGGGTAAACAGAAAACCATTTTAAGGATCCTGAATCTCATATAAAATACTATTTAATTCTAACAACAATAAAAGGGAATACTAATAAACAGAAAACAATCTCATGGTTAACGGAAACATATCAATAATTACATTAAATGTACATGGTCCAAGTGTATCAAATAAAAGGTGGAAGATCGTTAGATGGTCTAGAAAAAAAAATAAGCTACAACTAGGCGGAAACCACAGAGTTTTTTGCCTTTAATTTTTTTTTAAGGAATAAATGAGTGGGTGATATCATGAAAATAAAAGGAAGACCAATGGAGTAGAGGAAGAAGATGAAGGAGGAGGGAGGAGGGGAGGCTGTGGGGAAGTACTAAAGAATGAAATCTACCAAATGATGCTGTGTCCATGTATAAGTGTACTACAATGAGTTCTGCACACATGTGCATACATGTAATTAAAATAATAACAGAAACCGAGCACCATGGCACACGCCTGTAATCCCAGCTTCGGTAAAAAAGTGAGGTGCTAAGCAACTCAATGAGCCCTGTTTCTAAATAAAATACAAAATAGGGCTGGGGATGTGGCTTAGTGGTTTTGAGTGTCCCTGAGTTCAATACCTGGTACCAAAATAATTTTTTTATTAAATAAATAAATAAAAATAATAGAAAAGATATCAGTAGAGTAGAGCAAGTGGATGGGGGTAGAGAGGAGGGTAGGGAAAAAGAAGGTACTGGGGAATGAGACGGATCATATTATGTATATGTACAAAAATTATATACTAAATTCCAATATTATATATAATTATAATGCACCAAGAAAAATAGATTTAAAAAACAAAATAATGCTTTTAAAGTTGGGGGGGGAGACAGTTGGATTTTGTACATCAATACCAAAGTAGGTTAAAAAAAAAAAAAAAGATTGCTAGGAAGAGCAGAAATTTAAAAAACAAAAACAAAAAAAACTAAGATCCTAACGCTACTTTGGAAAATGGTTTGGCTGCTTCCTAAAAAGCTCAAGAGAAATCAACACAAAACCTAGCAATTTTGCTACAATGTATCTCCCTAAGAATAATGAAATTGGGCATCCACACAAAATCTGGTATGCAAATATTCTGAACAGCATTACTGGTAATAGCCAAGAGGAAGAAACAACCAAATTGTACTCCAACTAAGAAATGGGTTAAATAAAATGTGGTAAACCATCCCATAGGATACCATGGAGGAATACAAAGGAATATACTGTAAATACAGTATATTTACAAACACAAATCCTTCCGCTAGGAAAAGGATGTCAGGTTCAAAGGGCTACATGATGTATGATTCCACTAATGTCACTTTCTAGAAAAGATGTAATTTCAGTGACAGAAAAAAAAAAAATCAGTGGAGCTGGGGATGGAAAGTAAAGATGACTACAGAAGTACATGGTGGGACTGCAAATTGGTATAACCACTCTGGAAAGCAGTATGGAGTTCCTCAGAAAACTTGGAATGGAACCACCATTTGACCCAGTTATCCTAATTCCCGTTATATACTCAAAGGACTTAAAATTAGCACACCATAGTAACACGGCCACATCAATGTTTATAGCAGCTCAATTCACAATAGCTAAGCTATAAAACCAACCTAGGTGCCCTTCAACAGAAGAATAGATAAAGAAAATGTGGTATATATATATGCAATGAAATACTACTCAGCCATAAGGAAGAATGAAGTTATGGAATTCGCTGGTAAATGGATGGTACTAAAGACTATTTTGCTAAGTGAAATAACCCAATCCCAAAAAATCAAAAGCCAAATGCTCACTGATATGCAGATGCCAACACACAACAAGGGGTGGGGAAAGACAGAAGTTCTGCCAGGCACAGTGAAACACACCTGTAATCCCAGCAGCTCAGGAGGCTGAGGCAGGAGGATTGCCAGCCTCAGCAACTTAGCAAGGCCCTAAGCAACTCAGTGAGACCCTGACTCTAAATAAAATACAAAACAGAGCTGGGGATGTGGCTCAGTGGTTGAGTGTCCCTGGGATCAATCCCTAGTACCAAAAAGAAAAAACAAAATAATGATAATAATAATAATAATAATAATAAAAGTTCATTGGATTAGAGAAAGGGGAATGAAGGGAAGGGAAGAGAAGGGATAGGAATAGGAAAGACTAGAACGAATCAGACATAACTTTCCTATGTTCACATATGAATACAAACTCAAGTTAACTCCCCATCATGTACAACCACAAGAATGGAAGTTATACTCCATGTATATATAACATGTCAAAAATACACTGTCATGGGCTGGGGTTGTGGCTTGGTGGTAGAGTGCTTGCCTCGCATGCGTGAGGCACTGGGTTCCATCCTCAGCACCACATAAAAATAAATAAAGATATTGTGTCCATCTAGAACTAAAAGAAATATTTTTAAAAAATACACTGTCTTGTATATCTAAAAAGAATTTTAAAAAAAGAATTACATGGAGGGATATTTAGGGTAATGGAACTGTGGGGTGATGGAATTATGGTGATGAATATCTATCTGTATGTTGGTCAAAACACAAGATTATAAACCAAAATTGGTGGATTTTACTTTAATAAATGTACAGCTGTATTTTAAAGGGGAAGGAAGAAGTATGCTAGTACCAGCATTTATTATGCTAACTGCATTCAAGTCACATGGAGCATACATTCGAACTGCACTGCTAAAATATCAAGTAAGAGGCAGGGTGTATAGCTCAGTGGTAGAGCATTTACCTACCATAAGCAAGGCCTTGGGTTCAATTTCCAGCACCATAACAATAAAACAAAGTTGCATATAATTTTAATTTGGCTAGTGAGGCTAACTAGCCCAGCCCTAAGTTCATTTAAAAATAAATGTCAAGGGGCTGGGGTTGTAGCTCAGTGGTAGAGCACTCACCTAGTACAGTACACTGGGTTCGATCCTCAGCACCACATAAAAAATTAATAAATAAATAAAAATAAAGTTAAAAGAATAAAAAATAAATGTCAAAACAAATTTGAACTAAGGTAATCAAATGAAACAAATAACCCAATTAATACATGGGCAAATAAATATTTCTCAAAAGAATACAAATGGTCAACAAATGTGTCAAAAAAAAAAGTTTAACAACATTAGCAATTAGGGAAATGCAAACCAAAACTACACCAAGATTTCATCTCACACCAGTCAGAATGGCAGTCATCAGTAAGTGGAAACAAAGCCAGGCATGGTGGCGCATGCCTGTAATCTCAGCTGAGACAGTAGAAGGGAGGCTGAGACAGTAGAATCACGAGTTCAAAGCCAGCCTCAATAATGGTGAGGTGCTAAGCAACTCAGTGAGACCCTGTCTCTAAACAAAACCCTGGGAATTTGGCTCAGTAGTTGATTTCCCAAGTTCAATCCCAAGTACTCCCCACTAAAAAAGAATAGGAACAATAATCAATGCTGGAGCGGATGTGGACACTGCTGGTAGGATTGTAAACATAACCACTATGGAAATCAGAATGGAGGCTTCTCAAAAGACTAAGCATTGAAGGGCTGGAATTGTGGCTCAGTGGTGGAGTGCTTGCCTCGCATGTGAGAGTCACTGGGTTCGATCCTCAGCACCACATAAAAATAAATAAATAAAATAAAGATATTTGAAAAAAAAAGACTAAGCATGGAACAACCATATGACCCAGCTATACCACTCAGTATTTATCCTAAAAAATTAAAGTCATCACACTATAGTGATACGTGCACAGACCCATGTTTATAGCAGCACAATTCACAATAGCCAAAATACGGAACCAGCTTAGGTATTTATCAACAGACAAATGGATAAATAAAATGTAGTATATATGCACAAAGGAGTTTTATTCAACTATAAAGAAAAATGAAATTATGTAATTTGCAGGAAAATGGATGAAACTTGAGAACATTATGTTAAGCGAAATAAGTCAAACTTAGAAGATCAAGAGTGGTATGCTCTCTTTCACACGTGGAAGCTAGACAGGAAAAAGAAAAAAAGGTAGGGGGATCTCAAGAAAATTGAAGGGAGTACAGTACAACAGAGGAAAGGGCCCAGAGAGGAAAAGGAAATACTGGGGAATGATAATGACCAAATCACATTGTTATGTTGCATGCATGTACAAATATGTAACAACAAATCCCACCATTATGTATAGCTATAATGCACCAATTAAAAAAGCACACCCCCTCTTTTAAGAGAATCAAACGAATTTTTTAAAAATTCTCACAGGCCAGTATACTAGTACACTAAAAGGAGTATATTTTTCAGTATATACACTGTGGTAACTTAAAAAAAGGAAAAAACAAGATACTAGTTACAAACACTCACCATACTCAGGAAACGACAGGAATTCTCATATACTACTACTAAGAGTATAAATTCATACAATCATTCAAAAAACCAGGAAGACTACTTAGTAATGACAATCAAGGCAAAAACTACTACTCAGTCCCATTCCCAGCAACATACACTCCCTGGAAAAGCCAATGAATGCACCAGAAGAGAAGCACTCAATGCAGCACTGTTAGTCACATTAAGAACCAGAAACGGGAGCTGGGGTTGTGGTTCAGTTGTAGAGTACTTGCCTAGGTTTGTTTCTCAAACCTAGGTTTGTTTCTTGCCTGGGTTTCATTCTCAGCACCACGTAAGAATAAATAAACGTACTGTATCCATTTACAACTAAAGCAATATTAAGAAGAAGAAAAAAAAAAAAAAGACCCAGAAAGGACCAAATGCACTAAATGTAGAATAGACATGCCATGAAATCACATCACAAAGTATGA
Organism: Geosciurus inauris; assembly: GCA_004024805.1. Classification (NCBI taxonomy): domain Eukaryota; kingdom Metazoa; phylum Chordata; class Mammalia; order Rodentia; family Sciuridae; genus Geosciurus; species Geosciurus inauris. The sequence goes on from PVHX01023021.1 coordinate 16,521, forward strand.
TGTATTTCATTAAGTAGTATTTTTAAAAGCATGCCATGTGGGTATGAAGGGGATAGGGTACACTTTGGGCAGAGACTTGAAAGACGTTTGGAAGTAAGGCATGCAGGTATTTGAGGGCAAATGAAACAGCAAAGGCAAAATCCCTGAGAGGAACAGTACCAGCATACACAAAGATCACCAAAAGGCCAGGGCATTTAAGGAACAGAATGAACCAGGGGGAGAGAGCAAGATCAAAGGGGCCAGGAGGCAGATGAAGTAATGGCACTGCAAGCCACTCTAACGACTTTGGTGGAGGGCTTTGAGGACTGACATGATCTGAATGACAGTGTTTGAAGAGGAGAGTGTCAAGAAAGAAACCAAGGAGACTACAGTAATTTAGGAAAGAGATCATGGTAGCTTAAAACAGTATGGTGGCAGAGAAGTGGAAAAACGAGATACATTCTGAAGGTAGAGCGAAAGGATTTATTGATGATGACATGACCATGAGAACAATAAACAGGAGCTGACTTCAAGGCTGATGGTACCAAGGTTTCTGATCTAAGCAACTTAAAAGGATGGAGTTTGGAGTCTAGTACTCCCATACTTTAGGCATGTAATAAGTTTTGTGTGTTCTTTTACTTTCTTTAAAAGCAACTAAAAAAAGTGGAGTTCCCATTTATTTATATAAGCAAGACAAGAGAAGAACAGGTTTGAGGTTTAAAAAAAGAGACTGGTTTTATATATAATTCTGAGATGCCATTACAGGTGCAGAAAGAGATATTGAGAAAGTAACTGGATATACAAAGTGTGATGATCTGAGAGGAATATCCAGGGGTGCAATATACATTGGGAAGTCTTTGATCACAGAGAAATAGTTGGAGAAGCAAAAGAGAAAAAGTTAAAGCAAACAATAGATCTAAGTACTATAATCTGAAATCATGAAAAGAACCAACTAGATACATGCCTTCCACCACTGGTCCCCAAGCTCCAGACAAGATCAGAACCTAAACCAGAGACCAGGAGTCCAGGACAGAAAAGGATAAGGTATAGGGGATAAGGGTTGAAAACATGGGAGATTGTTAACAGTCTGCAATAGGAGATAGATACTTTTACACCAGCAACACGCACCTAAAAAGCAACCACTTTCCCACTTCTGCAGTAGACAAGTGAGGCCACAAAACCACAATGCACTGAATGTCCCATCAGTAAGAGCCTGACTCTCTTAAGCATTAACCCTCAAGCAAAGATCACCAACATTTGAATAAGATTGAGATGTGAAAGAAATAGGCACAACAAATCAAAAAAGCATGGGCTATATAATTTTAAATAATATTTAAAATTTTTGAGTTATGAAATATTTCTAACATAGTTAAATATTGACAGTACCAAAACAAATACCTATGTATCAATCACCCAGAAAAAATATAAAAAATGATATCCCAGACCAGAGAAACATGAATCCCTAACCCAAATTGTATAGGGGTGGCGCATGCCTGTAATCCCAGCATTTAGGGAGGCTGAGACAGGAGAATCGCGAGTTCAAAGCCAGCCTCAGCAACGGCGAGAAACTAAGCAACTCAGTGAGACCCTATCTCTACATAAAACACAAAATAGGGCTTGGGATGTGGCAAAGTAGTTAACTGAGTTCAATCCACAGTACCAAAAAACAGAACTTTAAAAAACCAGAGATGTAAGTCAATGGTATGGCACCCCTGGGTTAAATCCCCAGTACTCAAGAAAAAAAAAAAAAAAAAAAAATCAGGAATCAATATGGCACTCAAGAGCAACACCGAATATTATTTTTTAAGATTTAAAAAAAACAGTTTATATTTTGGAGGTTTTCAAACACTCTATATACTCCATTTCATGAAAAAAAAAAAGATCCTGATAAACAGTCCATACTATATAATTCCATCTTAAACTAAACATTTCTATTCTGAACCAATTTAATGGTTTGTTTTCGGTAGGAATTCTTATTGCCAATCTTCCCTCCATGTGTTTTTCCACTGCATTTATTCAACAAACATTTATTAAGCACCTACTATAATAGATGGTAGAGATATAGCCAAGACAAAATACAGATTCTCTGCCTCTAAGGCCTAGTCAGGAGAAACATAACAGGCAATCACCCAAATTACATGTGTAATTATACACTTTATTTTTTAATTTTTTTTTAGTTGTAGATGGACACAATATCTTCATTTTATTTATTTTTATGTGGTGCTGAGGATTGAACCCAGTGTCTCATGCATGTGAGGCAAGCGCTCTACCACTGAGCAACAATCCCAGCCCCTAATTATACACTTATAAGTGATAAGAAGTTTAGACACAACAGGAAAATCCAATTTAGAGGTAAGAGAAAACTTTTCTGAAAAAATTATATAAATTGTGCGTCCTGAAGTTGAAACTCACAGCCAGACAAAAGTAGGACAGTCTGCTATGTCAAACTCTAAAACTGGAAGGAGCATAATTAAGAAAGTCAACTGAAAGAAGGGCAGGGTAGTCAAGGAAGGTTTGGATTTTTTTATAAATGCCATGGGAAACCACTGACAAGTATCAGATCAAATTATGGCTTGAAAGAAAACCTTCTAGCTGCTATGTGGAATACAAAGCAGCTTAAAGGGGGAAAAGTAAAAGCAGCAGAATAGATAGGAGTTACTTCAGTAATAAGTCAGGCTCTGATGGTGGCACTAGAAATGCAGACCAAAAAAAGTGAACGTTTCAAGAGTAAATTGTTGTGGCATATATCTTTCCAAAGAAAAATTGGCATGAAGAGTCATATGTATCTCAAAAGAGAAGACTAAAATGAAAAGATTAGTTGACACTTAAAGCCCATATATTACTACTGAACCCAGAAAGCATCTCTCAGAAAAAAATACACATCTTTTTTGCTTATTCCTCTCCTGCTTCATGATGAATAAAAAAATGTAAAAAGTTAGACCAGGCGTGGTGGCTCACGTTTGTAATCCCAGCACTTAGGGAGGATGGGACAGGAGAATCGCGAGTTCAAAGGCAGCCTCAGCAACAGCTAAGCAACTCAGTGAGACCCTGTCTCTACATAAAACACAAAATAGGGCTGGGGATGTGGCTCAGTGCTTGAGTGCCCCTGAGTTCAATTCCCAGTACCAAAAAAAAATGTAAAAGTTATTCTTTCTGAACCTTGAGCGTGAACATGCTTCTCAAACTTTTCAAAACAAACTCAAATCTGTTAGTTTGACCTCCTAACCTGTCCTCCATGTGTTAATCTCTCAAATAACTAAAAATAGGCATTTGTACCACTTAAGCTTTTCAAGCCAGTTCTTCTTTAGTACAGGAGTTGGAAATATAACTGTGCTCCAAGAGAAGCACTATGAAGACTACTATACCTGTCTGGAATATGGCTGGCACTCAAATATCAGTTCCCATCTTTTCTACCAGATTTAGCTAAGCTAGAAGAAATAACTTTTGTAGACTAAAGAAATTCCTCAAATACTTCTCCCTAAAGTCTGATCTGAAGAACTGAGACATCATATGCAGTTTCCACACTAGCTAACGCACAGAAAAACTTAAAACATTTTTTTTTAACACAATCCCAAGGAAGTCTAGAATATGTGCAATCTCCTTTTTCCCAGAATCCTGGTGTTTTCCCAGAATCCTTAAAAGAAATGTATATAACCATTTTATTTTAAAAATAGCCAGCATAGTAGTGCACACCTGTAATCCCAGTGGCTCAGGAAGATCACTAGTTCAAAGCCAGGCTCAGCAAAAGCAAGGTGCTAAGCAACTCAGTAAGACCCTGTCTCTAAATAAAATACAAAATAGGGCTGGAGATGTGGCTCAGTGGCCAAGTGCTCCTGGGTTCAAACTCCGGTACCCACCCCCACAAAAAAACATCACTTTAGCAACCCTGAAATTATCACCCTGCCCCTTTCCCTCAGGCTACCACAAAACCATTTCAGTGCTTTGGCATTTTGTTCCCACAGGGCTCACAAGATCCAGACGTAGGACAAAAAGAAGCTCATTTCTTAGGCATAAAACCATACTGTCCAAAATTCTAAAAGCAATTAAGTTCACTCTTCTGATATCGCTAGGAATTCTGAAAACAGAATACACCTTTGTTGAAAGGTAGATCCAGATGTACCTTGAGAATTACTCAAACAAGCAAAGGACTTCTTACCAAATGAGGGGTTCAAGCTTCCATCAAAGACAAACTACTCCTGCAATTAACCAGAGCAAATGGTACTGCTGTACTAACTGGTATTCTACACAGACCTCCAACAGCACCAAGTGGAACAGGGTTTGTAGTAAGAGTCAGCCTTCAATAAATGCCAATGCAGCCGGGCGCGAGAGGCTAAGGCAGGAGGATCCCAAGTTCAAAGCCAGCCTCAGCAAAAAGCAAGGCCCTAAGCAACTCAGTGACACCCTGTCTCTAAATAAAATACAAAATAGGGCTGCGGATGTGGCTCAGTGGTCAAGTGCCCCTGAGTTCAATTCCCGGTATACCTCTCCAAAAAAAAAAAAAAAAAAAAAAAAAAAAGCAAAAGCCAGATGTATCACAAAAGAACAGGAAAGAAAATATCCACTGCTGCCTTACTTTTCATACAAAACAGTCTAGGCGCTGGACTGGAAGTATGGGAACATATTTAATGGTATTTAGCACAGGAGGTTTGTAACAGGGCTTCAGTGTCCAGAGAAGATGGCTTAGGTGCTTGGGGAATGGGGATGGTGGAACCAGAAAAGACAAGAAGCTGAACTCTCATGCTTGTATCCACCACAGCAATTTCACAGTCATTATTTATAATTTACAATCCCATTTCATGAGATAAAAGGGTTTTATACTTTTTTAAACGATCTATTTTAACTCTGCAGTGTTGGAGACAAGAAATGTAAATGGAGATATCCAATGACACTCAAGGTGCTGTGCTGGAACCCAGACCTTGACTCCTCCTATTCCTGTGCTCTTAGCACCATCACAAGTATCACTCATTCTGGCAGAGAAGGGGGGCGGGGGGCAGCCAACAATTAGAAATGCCAATTTGTGCAGAGCTTAGAAATTCAAACCAACCAGGAATTCAGGCACTACAAAAGATTTCATTTAAGGACCCCAAAAGCTACTTTAGCATAACAATGACAAATTTCATTAAAGGAAAAAAACTGAGTTTGGGGAAATACCGAAGAAAAGATATTTCAAAAATAAAAACCTGAAGAAATACTTTTTATTCCAAATTGACACAACAAAAATAAATAAAACTTAAAGGTCCCTAGGGACTTGGGTTCTAGTCCCACCTTACCCTCATGGAATTCGCACACAGAAAAATGGTCAGATAAATAATTTCATTTGTCAGATGGTCAGTTTTCGCTTGGTAAAATTAAAATGGACTAGAATACTTGAGATTTCCTCCTTCCTCCTTAACATTCTAAGATTCTACACATTAAAAATATATAAGCTGGGCTGGGATTATGGCTCAGTGGTAGAACGCTTGCCTTGCATGCGTGAGGCACCGGGTTCGATCCTCAGCACCACATAAAAACAAATAAAGATACTATGTCCATCTACAAGTAAAAAAATATTTAAAAAAATATATATATATAAGCTGTACATACACTGCAGAAGACATTACCTAAAACTATTGTTATATTTAATTCAAAGTAAAAATTCCTTTTTTTTTTTTGACAAGATGATTAAAGTTCAGCCTGATGTGGTGGCACATGCCTGTAATCCCAACTATTTGAGAAGCTGAGGAAGATGGAAAGATTGCAAGTTTGAGGCCAGCTTCAGCCACTTAGCAAGACCCCTGTCTCAAAAATAAAATTTTAAAAAGGGCTGGATGTACCTCAAGAGTTAGAATGATCCTAGGTTCAACCTTCTAATTCTGGCAGAAAAAAAGAAGCCAGGCATGATGGTGCACGCCTATAATCCCAGCACTTTGGGAGGCTGGGACCGAAAAATCGTGAGTTCAAAGCCAGCCTCAGCAATGGCAAGGCTCTAAGCAACTCAGTGAGACCCTGTCTCTACATAAAACACAAAATAGGGCTGGGGATGTGGTTCAGTGGACAAGTACCAGAGTTCAATCCCCAGTATCAAAAAAAACCAAACAAACCACAAAACAAAATAGGGATGGGGATGTGGCTCAGTGGTCGAGTACCCCCGAGTTCAATCCCTGGTACCAAAAAAAAAGAAAAAAAAGAAAGAGATGATTAAAATTCAAAACTCTAAAGAAATATTTTTTTTTTGGTGGTGAGCAGGTATCGGGGATTAAACTCAGGGACACTCAACCACTGAGCCATATCCCCAGCTCTATTTTGTATTTTATTTAGAGTCAGGGTCTCACTGAGTTGCTTAGGGCCTCGCTAAATTGCTGAGGCTGGTAATCCTCCTGACTCAGCCTCCTGAGCTGCTGGGATTACAGGTGTGTTTCACTGTGCCTGGCAGAACTTCTGTCTTTCCCCACCCCTTGTTGTGTGTTAGCATCTGCATATCAGAGAGAACATTCAGCTTTTGATTTTTGGGGATTGGATTATTTCAGACAGGGTCTCACTGAGTTGCCTGGTGACTCGTCGTCGTCGTCGTTGCTGAGGCTGGCTTTGAACTCACAATCCTCCTGTCTCAGCCTCCTTTGCCACTGGGATTACAGGTGTGTGCCACTGTGCCCAGCTAGAAATAACATTTTTTAAATACCTAGCCAGGCATGGTAGCCCATGCCTGTAATCGCAGCAGCTGGGGAGGCAAAGGAAGGAGGATCACAAGTTCAAAGCCAGCCTCAGAGCCGGGTGTAGGGGCACAAGCCTGTAATCACAGCACTTAGGGAGGCTGAGCCAGGAGAATCGCGAGTTCAAAGCCAGCCTCAGCAATGGCGAGGCCCTAAGCAACTCAGTGAGACCCTGTCTCTACATAAAACACAAAATAGGGCTGGGGATGTGGCTCAGTGGTTGAGTGCTCCTGAGTTCAATCTCCAGTACCAAAAAAAAAAAAGCCAGCCTCAGCAACTTAGTGAGGAGGCCCTACATAACTTAGTGAGACCCTATCTCAAAATAAGAAAGGGCCAGGGATGTGGCTCAGTGGGGAAGCACCCCTGGTTCAACCCCTGCTACCAAAAATAAATAAATAAACAAACAAACAAACAAACCTAAAAATTTCAAACTCTCCAATGGCTGTTTTTTCCTTCAGCAATTAAAAGGAACGAGATTATAGCCATAGCCTGGGAAATAAAGATTTCTAAAGTCAGCAGATTCTTCCATAGATTTTTGCAGAACTGCACTCTTTGATATTAACTTGCCAAGCAGGAGAAAAAAATAACCCAAAACATGCACATTCTGTAACAAAAACTGATATGAAAGCAAGATGAAAATGAGAATGAGCTGGCTTAACATTTTGGTAACATCATATTTTCATTTAGTCAATAATTTTTAAGTATCTATTATGTGCCAAACATGACATAAGCTACAGTGAAAAAACAAAGTCCCTACATTTAGCATCTAGTGGGTGGGATGCCAATGGTAACTAAACAAATGTAACAATGAAGGTAATTCAAGATATTTACAGGGCTATAAAACAAAAAAACTAAAACCACTATAATGCTGTGGAATTAGATTAGTAGTTTGTTAATATTTGGATCTAGAATCTCAAAGGTTCACATGTTGAAGGCTTGGTCCCCAGTGCAGCAATATTCAGAGGTGAGACTTTTGGAAAGTGATTGGATCATAGGGCTCTGACCTTAGAAGTGGATTAATTCATTGACAGAATCATAATTTGATGCCACTATCGGGGACAGCGGAGAATGTAGGAGGTAGGACCTAAATGTAGAAAGTGGGTCACTGGGGACATGCCCTAGAAGGGTATATCTTGTCCCAAGCCCCATCTTTGCTCACTCTTTGCTTCCTAGCTTTCCTCCACCATCTGCCATGATATTATGCCTTGCCTCAGACACAAAGCAATGAAGCCGGTCAATCATGGACTGAAACCATGAGCCAAAATAAATCTTTCAGCCAAAATAAATCTATTCCATCCACCCCAGTGCAGTGGTGCAAGCCTGTAATCCCAGCACTTTGGGAGGCTGAGACAGGAGAATCGTGAGTTTAAAGCCAGCCTCAGCAATGGCAAGGCACTAAGCAACTCAGTGAGACCCTGTCTCTAAATAAAAAACCAAAAAATAGATCTGGATGTGGCTCAGTGGTCAAGTACCCCTGAGTTCAATCCCCAGTACCAAAAAAATAAATCAATCTATCTTTCCTCCTCAGGTATTTTGTCCCAGTGACAAAAAGGTAACTAACACATAGTGAAAGTGTCACTGAAGACACTGATGGACAGAAACCCAAATGACAAGTTACCAGTTTTCCAGGCAGCAGGACTACCAAGTGCAATGGTCCTGAAGTGTACCTAAGTCTGAGGCGTTTGAGAAACAGACTATATAAGCATGGGCAGCTGAAAGATATTCAATGACTACAGGGAAAATACTAGGAGAATAATTTAGAGAAATAGGCAAGGACCAATTCTAGGGGCTGGGCTTGTGGCTCAGTGGTAGTGTGCTCGCCTAGCACGCATGAGGCACTGGGTTCGATCCTCAGCACCACATAAAAATAAAGATATTCTGCCCACCTACAACTAAAAAATAAATATTTTTTAAAAAATGTATTCAATTCTATACAAGTGGCCTGGATTATTCAAAAATATCAATACCATGTAAGACAAAGAAAGCAAGGGAACTTACACATTACAGGAGATTAAAGAGATATGACAAACAAATGTAATGCATGAATCCCAACTGGACACAGAATTTAAGGTCATAAATATTTTTGAAACAACTAGAGAAAATTCTGCATAGTGATTACATATTATATACTTTCAATGTTTATGCAGGAAAATGTCCTTGTTCTTAAAACATACATTCTAAAATATTTAAAGATGAACTGCCATGTCTGTACTTAATACTTTCAAATGATTCTGAAAAAAATGCACACATATATAGAAAAGGGATAAGGCAAATGTGAAAAACTTGTAACAATTAGGTGAATGCTAGATGGGTGAGGTATTCACTATAGTATTTCGTCAATTTTTTGTAGGTTTTAATTTTTTGTGTGTGTGGTGTGCTGGGGATTGAACCCAGGGCTTTGTGCATGCAAGGCAAGCACTCTACCAACTGAGCTACATCCCCAGCCCTCAATTTTTTTTTAAAAAGGAAAAAAGAAAAAAAAAAAGTACTTAACAATACCTTTGACTTGGGAGCTTATTGGGTAGACCTGAGTTCTTAGGTGATCAAGATGTTTTCAGCTGGTTCCAATTTTTTGGTATCCTTTCTTACATATCCCTGAATAAAGTAAGTGCTTGTGCAACTTCTGGGAGACAGGGTGGTGTTTATGAGGCATTTAACAAGAGGCTAATAAATTACTGCCTATTCATAACCTGAATTTGGAATGCTTACAAAAGCCTTGTAAAAGAATAAAGTATATTTATATAATCATCATGAAAAATGGCTCAAATATATATTAACCCATGAACTTCCAAGTTTTTTTCTGGAACATATTATTTCAAAGTTACCATAAGTGATATATTTGTTGTTCAATATAAGTTATATGGGTGTTCCACATCTCGGATGTTGGAACAAAATGAGTTAACTGAATAAAGTAAAAAACAAAGATGTAAAGAAAGTATGATCTACTGTTTTCACATGTTAAATTATTTAGGTTACAGACAGCAGAATTTTATAGGTTTACTTTCACTTTCTCTGTTGTATTTTGCTTTGTTACATATGTGTATACTGCTTTTCTAATAGGTCAAAATCATTGAGAGAACACACAATTAACCAAACAGGTAATTAAACAAATTAAAATTCTACTGAAGCCACAGGAAGAGATAGCTAGACGCCAGAGGCAGATTTAGAAATAGTTTCACTAGCCGGGCGCGGTGGCTCAAGCCTGTAATCCCAGCACTTAGGGAGGCTGAGACAGGAGGATCGCGAGTTCAAAGCCAGCCTCAGCAACGGCGAGGTGCAAAGCAACTCAGTGAGACCCTGTCTCTACATAAAACACAAAATAGGGCTGGGAATGTGGCTCAGTGGTCGAGTGCCCCTGAGTTCAATCCCCGGTACCAAA
>PVHX01023022.1:0-26551 GCA_004024805.1 Geosciurus inauris
GGCGCGGTGGCTCAAGCCTGTAATCCCAGCACTTAGGGAGGCTGAGACAGGAGAATCGCGAGTTCAAAGCCAGCCTCAGCAATGGCGAGGTGCTAAGCAACTCAGTGAGACCCTGTCTCTACATAAAACACAAAATAGGGCTGAGGATGTGGCTCAGTGGTTGAGTGCCCCTGAGTTCAATCCCCAGTACCAAAAAAAACAAAACAAAACAAAAAAAAAACAATAACTTGGAAAAACACATAACATATATGACAAAGGATTTATATGCTTAATAAATAAACACTTTTGCAAATCAAAAAGAATATAGGTTGGGTGCAGTGGTGCAAACCTATAATCCCAGCAGCTTCAGAGGGTAAGGCAAGAGGATCGCAGGTTCAACACCAGCCTCAGCAATTTAGTGAGGCCCTGAGCAACTTAGTGAGACCCTGTCTCAAAATAACATATATTTAAAAATGGCTGGGAATGTAGCTCAGTGGCTAAGTGCCCTGGGTTCAATCCCCGATACACACACACAGACACAGACACAGACACAGACACAGACACACACACACACACACACACACACACAGGAAAACTCAAATAACAAAATATTGGCAACTAGGCTATTCACATGCAAAAAGAAATATAAATGGCCAATAAGTAAAAGATACTCAACACTACTAGTAATAAACTAAAACAACAATGAAATGTTTCAACTGAAGAGATTGGCAAAGATTAAAAATATTGATAATAAAATATATAGATATGGATGATAGCCACCACTAGGATAGGGGGTTATGTAAACTGACAATATTGTTGCCATGGTTTGTAAAATTTAAAACATGCCTAAATTTTGGCATAACATTTCTTTCAGAGAATTTATACCCATAAAAATTTGATAAAGTTAGCACACATGCACACACACAAAAACATACATAGTTACATGAATAAAATAAATAGCCATTGAATTTTAGGGTACTTGTTAATTAAAAAATAGTCACTAAGTAAAATTACACAGATGATATATAATGAATAATTCATAAAAGCTTGTTGTAAATGCACTTTAAAATATGAACCCCCAGCTGTACACATGCATGGAAAACATCTGAAAGGGTACATAACAAAGTTAACAGTGGTTTCCTATGCACTATAGGATTGCAATTAATTTTCACTCTCTTTTTTGGACCTTTCTGTGTTCTCCAAAGATTTTGATAGGAATATAGAAAAACAAACAACAAAGTGTGTCCACTTCCCTCCCTCTCTTCTCTCTTTCAGAAGCTATTTGCCTTGCCCATCCTGAGACAACTTCACCTCACAGAAGAGACAGGTTACAGCTGCCTTCTCATAACTTGTCATTATCCAACTGGAAGGTGAGAAAGAAAATTCTAGGATAGAAAGAATTCCTCAACCTTCAAAATAAACTTATTCTTTAGGCTTTTGCTTTACATTAATAGTCATTGCAGGAAAAGGGGGTGTCTGAGGAAATGGAAAAAAAGTTTCAGGATGGCTGCACCTCTGTTAAAGGCAGTGAATCTGATGATGACATTAGTCTCTCCATTGATTCTGGTTTATCAGACAATCTGTCTGGATGGGCAAGTGTCCCTTTTCTCCCTCTTTGCTTTATATGTACACTTAATAGACACGGATAACCTTCCTTGAGAGAAGCATTTTATTCTTTTTTTTTTTTCAAGGGTAAAGGCAACATCTTTAATCAAAAAAGATTTATCAGGGCTGGGGATGTAGCTCAGTAGAAGAACACTTGCATAGCATGTGTGAGGCCCTGGGTTCCATCCCCAGCACCAATACACACACACACACACACACACACACACACACACAAATATATGTATGTTTATCATGTATGATAAATATATGCATGTGTATATAACTGATGATGAAATTCTTTAAAATTCTTTACTCAATTTAAAAAAGATTCACTGTGTTAGTATGTTAATCATTTAAATACAGGAAAGCCAATGAAAATTCTATACTTGTGGTTAGTTAAAGCAGTAATATTATGAGATAATTTTCTGATAATTATTTTTTTGTAACAATGGAATTGTATCTTTCCTTCCCAGCACAATAATTAGATCAAAACAAATGTTCAGTGACTATTGAACTAAAAAGAGGACATGAGTACTTTAACTATATAATTTACATGTTTCCAGGTTGGGAAAAATAAAAGTACAGGGAAAAGTTCATGATAATGGTACTGGTAGAAATAAAGCAGAATGCTAGCTACTAAATAACAGAATCAGATAATTTGAAAAAAAGGAAAATGTTTAGTTTTTACTTAGAAGAATCATAGTTATATTCACTAATGGATCCTTGAAAAGAGTACAGGTCTTACAAGTAATAGTGACAAAAATCTCATGTTAAAACGCTACTTTTCCTGATAGTCACACCACAAAAATAAAATTAAATGGTATTAAATTGGTATTCAAAATATTTAACAACTACAAGGAGAGATACTTTCCTATGAGAAAGAATACTGGACCCATCAACCTAACAGGAACACAGGCCTACAAAGTATTTATCTATCTATCATAATTCATGTTCAAAGTAAAAAAATTCCCTACACACACACATGGGTAATATACAACACATGCATTTCAGAATCATTTAAAATTCTGTAGTAGATCACACTTCTGACAGGTACAAACAATTTATATAGCTAACTAGAGGAGTTTCTCTTAATAGTTATAATCTTTTCTAATTAAAAACTAGAAATTTACCTCTGAATGCTGATGTTTATTGCTGTGAAATTCTGTATTTATGTTCTGAAGTAGCATAGTATTGTTTCACCAGAGTGTGATATTGGATGAGTGTCAACCCCTTTGGTATCTGGTTTGACTATTTTACTAGGAGGAGGTTCACTTAGATTAAAAAATGACAAATGTTTTATCTTGCTTTCATCTCTGATTGATGGCTAGAGGCTGTTTTAGATGCTGTATGAAGCACTCTGATGAAGATCATGAGGATGTCTCCAGGTTCCGTGGGAAAGAGTGCTCTGAATCATTAGTAATATCTTCCATGGTCAAAGAATTGGCAATAATAGTACATAACATGTCATGTAGCTGCCACCCCAATTATCTCTAAAGTTCTTTCTTGCTCTACAATTCTGTTTTTCCATTAACCATAGTGACTCAAAATGGTTATTTCACTTTTCAAAGTACCTAATTCATAGCTAAGGAATATTGTAGCTATTGGTAGACATTGGTTCACTGATAAGCATCATACTATTCTATATACAGCTCCTTAAGACCCTTACTCAGTTAGAGCATTTCATGGGGCATCACAAATTGCTTTGTAAACTTGAGGATGCATCACCAGCTGTTGTTCTTGGTGGATAAACCACACAACGTGGCCAGAGATTCATCTCAGTGGATACCATTACCATTTCAATGTGGTAGGCCTTTGTCTATATATAGAAACAGATCAAAATATGATGTGGTGATTTCTGAAATTTAAAAATCAATTTCCAGTATTTAAATGTTGCAACAGATGATGAAATAGTTAAATATAAGGAATATTTACAATTTGTATCAGTCACTTCCCTCATTTGGGTTACTATTAAATTAAAAACATGATCAATACTATATCAGAAAAGATGAAAAATACACATATATGAATGAGTATGTAATCCATTCATTATTTTATAGATGCCCAGTTCTCTGGAGAGTGTTCCTGAGTGCAAGATGATGGTCCTGAGTGATGAATTTTACATTTAGATAGCTGAGTTAGCTGAAAGATGTGTAATATCACAAGTAGTGGAGAGCTCCCTATTGAGCACAGATGGAAGGAGATTCCTGCACAGTGTTCATTCCTGTGAGTGCATGAATTATTTTGTGTGCAAGAAATGTCATAGGGCTATCCATGCTTCAGAAGAATAAGCCAATAACATATGTATTCCATAGTTTTGTGTCTAAGAATAGACCTTGCTCTTTATGGAAATGAATCACCTACAAAGCCAACTTTTCTATTTACCTACCTCTGCTGAAAATTTGTTAAACCACAAAGTGATTATATAACCTCATAATATACTTCTTGATCAAAATAAAATAGCACAACAGTATAAAGCCCTGATTTATAGACAAAATAATTCTCCAAGCTTGCTCTTACCTATAAAATATGACAGGAGTATTGCCAGGAGCACCGAGACCCCTACAGCACACAGGGCAGTACATTTCCAGCTACAGTACTTTGAAGACTTCTTGAATTTAAAAGCACTTCTTGATAGGGTGTTTCTAGGTAATGGCCGAGTAGGCGGTGAATAAACAGAGCCAGATGCCATTGTGTATCCTGGGGTTGCAGTACTGAACAGTGGCGTTGTCCCTGTTCCTGTTTTGAATAGGAAATGCCTGTGGAAAAGGAGAATATCATCAGAAGACACACATATGTAAAGATACAAGAGATAGACACAGCCAGGCACTAGTTCTCCTGTCTGTTATGCACATACACTTTCTCTTTTTACCATTTGCCTTATATAATTTAAAAAATAAAAATTAAGGAAATGTTTTAACCAAAAACCCCAACTCATAAAAATGACATTAATGAAGGAGACTGACTTTTAATGTATACATCAGGCTTTTGCATACAAATGATTACTGTCCCTTCAAATAGACATTTTGAAGGACTATAATGTTATTCTACTCATATTATTTCCTAAACACAGGCATTTGGGAACTGCATTAAGACCGTCTTCATAATTCACATGAGAAAACCATCATAATTCACATGAGAAAACCAGTCTTGATATGTTACAGCTATACATGTACTTAACTGTTATATGAGGATACTACTCATGTAAACACATGTGTGCATGACTATGCTGTTGCTCCTCCTCAATTTACTTCCTGGATGTCCATACAAACATTCTAATCCCAGGTTGCACCTCACTAATGAGTTCAATGAAGCTTGGCCATGGGCAGCTAGCTGGTCAGTTCTCAAGGGATGTCAGCTATTTTATTTTTAGCTTATATCAAATGTAACCAGAAAATAAATCTGCTTGGGGCTGGGACTAACAAAATGCTTTGTAAAACCAAACCTAAAAAAATGAAGGAAGTTTTCAATCACATGTAGACAAATTTCCTAATGTGCTGGGGTGTGGTTCAGTGGTAGAGCATTTGCCTAGCATGCATGAGGCCCTGTGTTCAATCCCTAGTACCACCACCAAAAAAAAAAAAACAAAAAAAAAAACAGAATAAGGATTCTTTAAACAGGGTACATAGCTGAATATCTTTCATTTTAATATTCATATTTTATTGTATATTAGAACTGGGAAGCCACAACATTTAAATTCTGCTTTACTACTTACTGGTTATCTGTCTTCAGACAAGTTCTTAACCTCTGATTTGGTTTCTCTCTCTCTTTTTTTATTTGGTACTGGGGATTGAACCCAGGGGCACTCAACCACTGAGCCACATCCCCAGCCCTATTTTGTATTTTATTTAGCGATAGTGTTCACTGAGTTGCTTAGTGCCTTGCCATTGCTGAGACTGGCTTTGAACTTGTGATCCTCCTGCGTCAGCCTCCCGAGCCACTGGGATTATAAGCATGTACTACTGTGCCTGGCTGATTTGGTTTCTTAATCTGTTAAATGAAGACAGTAATAGCATCCACCTCACAGAGTTGTTCTGAGGCTTAAATTAGTTAATGCTTATTGTAAAGAATTATAAAGTATTTGGAATATATTAAGTCCTACATAAGTATTTGATGAATAAAAAAGATACCAAACTAATGGTTTCATTTATATTATCATTTAGGAAAAGCTAAACAGGCATTTAAGTGACAGAAGAGTCAGTCTCCAGGAAACTATTAAGTGAAATACGAGTGTAGTTAGTACACCGATAAGGTGGAAGTTATGATCTTTTGCCTAACACAGGCATGGTGGAATGAATTCTGGATTAGAAATCAGAAGATATGGGTTTTAAGTTCTTGTAGTATTAGGAAGACTCAGTTGTTTTTCCATCTGTAAAATGGAGCTAATGATTTATTTATTTTACAGGGGTATAATCCAGTTAATGTATCTAAAGCTATGTCAACCAAAAAATGAGAGCATGCTAATGATAAATTACAACTTCTACAAATTCTACTCACGACTGTATTGTGAATCCAATTTCCTACAATAAACTGCTCTGGTAAAAACTAACAGTTTAGAGTCTGAATTAAATAGTATATTGGAAGCAGTATTGTTAAGACTTCCTGCCATATTCACATTCAGCATGGTTCAGAGTGTGATATCTGGAACCAGACTATTCAAACCCAGATTTCACTTATAATTAGCTGGATGATATTTGGTAAATTACTCAAATTTTCCATGCATTGGTTTTATCATCTGTGAAGTGGGCATGATAACAGCACTTATTTTACACATTTTTTATGAACATTAAGTGAGGTAGCACATGGACAGTGTTATGACAGTGTTATGTTAGTAACCGGCACATTATAAGTGCTCAATAAATATTAGCTATTGGTTATTCTGCTCATATTAACATATTAGAACCTATATTCCAAAAGAGTAAACATTATAATTTGAAGATTTTAAATCTCAGTTCAAAATGTAGCATCATAAAAACCAGCACGTACAAAATGAAATTCCCAGCTTTACACATTTGATACTGGTACTTCCATACACAGGCATTATTGTGGATAAGAAGATGGACTGTTATCAGGCATCAGCAAACTTTTTCTGTAAAGGACCAAGAGTAAACATTTTAGGCTATTCTGGCCACATCACTAAACTCTGTAGCTGTAGGTGATGCATAAATGATTGCATATGGCTCTGCTTCAATAAAACTTTATTTATGGGCACCGAAAATTTAATTTTGTAGAACTTCACTATGTCATGAAATATTCTTCTTTTTCTCTGCATGTTGTCAATTATTTAAAGATGTTAAAAAAATTCTTGAGCCATAAGCAATACAAAAATAGGTACAGGGCTGGATGTGGCCTGTGAGCTACAGATGGCCCCCCAGATTTAAATTCTCCCTTTTTTAAGGATTACACAGAAGAGTAAGCAAGAGGATCAGCAGCCAAAAGTAACTATTCCTTCAATGACATTGGAGAGGATTTATAAATCAATGGCAACAACAACACACACACATATATAAACAACACAAAGGATTCATAAGAACTCGTCTTGTAGAAGGTGGGACAGATACATGTAATTGGACAGAGATCCTATGGTCATCCCCTTGGAAATTTCACTGTAAGAAGTCATGGCAAATACAAGAGGATGCTGAATAATCACCTTTGCCAAGGGTATGAAAAGACTGATATTTCCCATGATTGTGGAACAACTGGCTAACTCAGCCTGCAGGTACAGGCTTTAGCATCATCTCCATTTTGGATGATGGCACCACTAATGACTTTGGCTAGCTGTCCATTCTGCCCCTTCACCAATGACAATAACTGTAACTGCTATTTCCTGTGCACTTCCTAAGGGCCATGCCCTGCTTATTATTTCAGTAAATATCTACTCAAGTGAGGTGAAAAACAAAATGACTTGTTAGTATTGCCATCCTTAATCCTCCAAGTCCCAGCTCTGATTTAACTACCTACCACCCAATCCAGCACCTTGTCCCCTTTACTCTCCATCATATCACCATGTTTATTTTCTTCAAAGTACCTACTATAATTATTATCTTGTTATTTGTCTACTTGTGCGGGAGGTTAAATTTTTTAAATACACTTTAGGGTGTTTTTGTTCCACCTGAAATATTTTCCCTCTGCCTATGTTGCTGTGCTTCACCCTTCTCAATTCCACCAAGTGTTTTATTTCATTGACTCCAAAAGAGATGAAATAAAATAAAAATAGAAATAGTCCAAGTCTCTCTTGGTTTTCTAAAGCCCAGACTATTGGGTGAAATGGAGTGAACTGGAGTATAAGTAGAATGTCTGGGAGAAAAACAGTGTGAGCAAAAAAAAAAAAAAAGAGGTTTCCCTCTAGATGAGGAGAATATTTTCAGGCAGGAAGAAGTCAGAAGAGCAATGAGAGCAGAAAAGCAACCAGGATTCAACAGCGCTCAGGGAGAGAGGCCTGCCCTCTGATTGATGGGCAGCATCCTGAAGAGGTAGCAAGACTCCATAGGAGTCTGAGACTCTTTATACTACTTCCATGCCATGTTGAGGGGGGAGGGATAGAAAATGAACATAGAAGGCTCCCCAATGAAGCTATGTATATAGAAACAAGTAATATCGAGTAGCATCAGGTATATATGCCTCTGACCAAACACAGATAGCCTTGCTGTAGTTTTGGTACCATATGGACATTCTGGGGAAAGCAGAAATAGAGAGAATATGAGATACACCCAAAATGGTTGGGGAAAAAAACCCAGAATTTAGAAAATACAGATTTTCCTTAGACTAGAATAATATCCCATTTTGATTAAAAACTAGGAAAGAGAAACCAAAGGCAATGGCTGAGGGCAGAGGAAGTCACTTTATCCCAGGGACAAAGGTTCTTCTCTTGGCTTCCTTGGTTGAGTCCTGGTAAAGGAGAGACTTGACTCTTCTAGGTGCATGAGGGCGAAGCGGAGCTGAGAGTGCCTTAAATCTCAGATAGAAGTGAGGAGATGGGCTGGGGCTGTAGCTCAGTGGTACAGCGTTTGCCTAGCATGTATGAGGCACTGAGTTTGATCCTCAGCACCATATAAAAATAAATGTATATTGTGTCAAAGAACATACTGTATCATTAAAAAGAAATAAAGAAATATTTAAAAGAAATAAAGAAAATTAAAAGAAATAAAGAAAAAGGAAGAAAAATGAGGAGATAACAGGTCCCCAGAGAGAAACTGAGGCATGGAATGTGTAGGTGATGAAGTTGTGAGGGCCTCACCGAGATTCCTGTGCCTCTGTATGACTTGTAAGGAGCCAAATTACTTCTATAGTTTCCAGAGTAGCACGAGAAGGGACCTCACAGACAGGAATGAAGGCTAGCTCAGCAATAATTAATGGATTGAGAATGAAGGGATAGACAGCGTGAAAACTCAGTGTCCTAGTGGAAAAGACCCAAGAACCAGATGCTTCCTGCTGTGCTCAGAGCATCACAGAAAGGATGGAGTAGGGGAAGAAGGGACCTAAAATGGGTAAAGGAAAGTTTCTAGGAATGAGGGCTTAAGGTAAAATATAAACAGAACTATAGACAACTAAAGTTGTAATTCTAGCCTGTTAAGTTGATGGACTAAGAGTGACATGCCCACTGCACAAGCCTAATGTTTGTCCTCTTCACTAGAATGCAAGTTCTATATTCCTAGGACTGAAAAAGTCACTAGCACACACTAGTTGCTCAATACATATGTGTAAAATAAAATGGTAGCTATTATACAGATGAGGAAAATGAGTTTCAGAGAAATGAAGTATGTTGGTTAAGAAACCATAGCTAATAAATAAACAAAATCATAAAATATGTAAAATGAAAATAAATTGGAAGTTATAGGGACCCAAAATGAGCAGCATTCCTAGAAAATACATTATGGCTTTATTCAAAGTCATTTAAATAATTTTTAATGAGAGATAGGGTTTGAACTTGGGCCTACGGAGCCCTGTCGTTTATTATCTTAGCCTCAACACTAAAACAAGAATGTCCACCACGTGCAGGATGTGAGTTTGATGGATGCTATCTTTTTAAATTAGATATCTGTTTCAATTTCCATACACACTGTGACTAGTGATCCCGGCAAGGAACTCCTTCAAACAGCAGGCCCCAAATTTTTAAATTATTATTTTTCTTAAAAGAAAATGCAACTTTGAGATATTGAAAACAGAGATGTAGGAGCTTTGGGTGTGGTTCAGTGGAAGAGCGTGTGCTTAACATGAGTCAAGGCCCTGGGTTCAATCTCCAGCACCAAAATCAAACAAACAAAAAAAGATATGATATATCAAAATATATTATTCATCAATATTAGAGGAAATGAAAAGCTTTTTACTTGAAAGAACCTCTAATTTATTTAATATATAAATTCACTTTTGTTGCTGCAAGAAAAAATAGGACGTAATTATATTTTTTGCCACTATTTTAAATCCTATACATACATTTACTCCTTCTTTGTCTCAATGACCACCCATATCAGGGAAGCATCAGATAAAGGCCTAGGAAATATAGAACATAATAAACACAGAAATATTAGAAAACACTGAAAGAAAAGCCAGATCACTAGTGCTTTATATTTTAAAATTACTAGTCTTTAATATTTTGAGATGGCTTTCTAATATGTAAGTAAAGAAAGAATTAGTAAAGATTGTTTAAGTTGGTGTAGTTTGAAACCACTTATAAATGGTGTCATTTGAGTGAGGACTGATTCCTTCAGGTAATGGTAGGCCTCAAAATAGATATATTACAATACACATGTAAAAAGATCTTGGGTATAGTAGGAAAGGGCCATGTCAACTTATTTTCTATGGCAGAGAACATGTAGTTTCAGATTTGGTAAAACTGTGTGAGTTACAGGGTTTTCAGATAGGACACCATTATTCCAAAGGCCAACATGTCCTTTCTACTGAAATATATAAAATGAAAACACTGATGAAGTGTATTCTGTGACTAATAAATGTCTTTAAGCCCAGGATCTCTTTTTTACCTGTTTCAAGGTCCAACATAATGATTCCTTTATGTTTAGAACCCTAAAAATATTTAATAAATGAAAAAAACAAATGAATTATTGAAATTAAGCTATATGACGCATATATAATGACTATCCACATGAGAAAATTATTTTGTCACCTAATTTTCTATAAGTCACCTATTTCTGTGTGTCATTAGTCTCTCCTCATCCTATGACTCTTTGCCAGGTCACATAGCTTTGAGAGTATGCTTCTCACATATAAAACATTCTGCAAAAATTACTATCAAAAACATATGGTATTTGACCTGGCATCCGCATGAGGTTTGAAGAATAAAGGCAGAAATTTTCTTTACTCCTCAGACCATATTTGGGAATGAAAAAAGTGAATCCTGTGAAAATATTCCCCATTGTATTCAGCAATAAAGCAGCAGCAGCTTCTTTTTTAACACAGAGCACACCGGAGCCGGCTGATTTTTGTTCTGATGTTTCTAATGATGCCCTGCGTGATGCCTGCCTCCAGTTCCTCAGCTATTTGTGCCACTGTTTTCACTCTGGTGATGAACTAGAGAGGCACACTTGAAGAGAGACTATCAGAGACGGAGAAGAGGAAAATCAATTTCAAAGCCCCAAAGACAGCTGGTGCAGAAGGTCACTGAACACTAACAGTTGCTTTGTGGCTTTGGAATCTGAAGGGGGATTCTATTTAACAACAACAACAAGACTGAGCTGTGGAACTGCACCACAGCATTAACTTGTACAGCCAGGCAGCAGCGAGCACGTAAATAGCAAGGGTTACTCCATACTAAGCACAATTAATACTTGCTCTTTTGTCTTTTTAAATTGAAAGATCTCTTTCTTTGCTGATCTGCTTTCTGACCATCTGTTTTATTTCATCTTCCAACCTCTGTTCTAGTTAACAATTTTAAAGGATTCTATTATGTATCTTTCTATGGGTCATGTCACAAATTTAAATTTAGTAAGGACAAAGACTGACTTTCCTCATCTTTCCTGCTGTCCTCATTCTTGCTTTCTTGGTCATTGTTTAGTGACTCTATCCTTTGGGTCGCTAACTGAGGGACTTCGGGTAATTTTCAATTACTCTTCCTTCTTGCGTCCTCCCTTCCTCTCCCACCCAGGTTGAGCCTGTCAGAGAATGCTACGTTCTTTCCTTCATAGCATGTCTTCCTCCTTCTCTCCTTCCCTCCCTCTCTCCTCCCTCCTTCCTTCTTCCTTCCTTCCTTCGTCTTTCTTCTTTTCCTTCCTTCCCTTTCTTTCTTCTTTCTCTTTTGTTTTTGTTTTTGCTAGGATAGATAAGTTCTATGTTCTTTACCTCAACTTCCTTCTTTCAATCTATTTGTTGAAGGCATAGAAGAGACAGAAGTAACATTTTCATTTCAAATGTTCTTCTATCCTCAAATGAAATGACATGTTCTTTGTTTTGTTTTGGTACTGGGAATTGAACCCAGGGGTACTTTACCCATGAGTTGCATCACCAGTCATTTTAAAATATTCATTCCCAGTCATTTAAAAAAATGTATTTTGAGACAGGGTCTTGCTAAGTTGCTGAGGCTGTCCTTGAACCTGTGATTCTCCTGCTTCAGCCACTGGAGTCTCTGGAATTATAGGTGTGCCCTACTATGCCTGGTCTGAAATGTAAGTTTTAAATAAATCGGACCTGCATATATACCAAGTTACTTCCATACATTTAGTCATCATTTCTATCTACTTCATATCTCAGGCCACTTATAGTTGCATCTTATAATATTTTGCTTTTTTTTTTTTTAACCCCATCTCTTAGCAGGTATGCTTTGTTGCTTAGTTACTTCACTTTTCATTGATTTTTGCCTTTCAGAGTAATAACTATAGCAATTACCCTCATAAGATTTTTAGGGGCAAGATAAATTATTTGGAGATTTGAATGTGTCTCTCAGTATTACATCATATATAACATCAATATGTTAATGCTTATTTAAGAAGATCCTACTATTAAATACAAAATTAAATAAGTAATAAGCTTATACACGTCACTAGAAAAAATGGGTAGATAATAGTCTTTTTGTTCATGGGATTAATATAATCACATTATTCCTCTAATGTCAAATAAATGGTTTAATAGGTTAGAAATTATAGGGACTCAAATGAAAAGTATTGCTGGAAAATGTGTTACAGCATTATTTAAAGTGATTTGAATCATTTCCTCAATGGGATATTAGGATAGAAAATAAAAGCAAACAGAAAGTATGCAATTACTGAATGAAATTTAATTAGACTAACTTCGTAAGTGTTTATCGTCATAGATGATAGTTTGTTTTCTTCAGTGTTTTATATGGTATTAAACACCTTTTTAGAGATTAACAAAGCAAATGATTGGAATAAGAAGAATATAGAAGTTGGTGCTCAGTTCTTGTCCCTTAAGCACAGCTGAAAGCTTTATTAGTGACAGACACACACCTGGGAAGGTATTTCTGTTTCTTATCACATCTATTATATCATGTAGGGAGAAAGCACTATGCAAAGAAACACTGACACTTTCTTCCTCTTCCTAGATTTTTTGTTGGACAAAGAGCCTAATTTACACTAAACCAAATGTGAACTGTTTCAATAAAATGTCCTGAAATCCTGCTTTCTACTGATGTTTGTAGGCAAATCAATAAAAAGCACCTAAGATTGCTTTCTTCAAAGTAGATGCTCCGATTTCAAAGACAATTTGCCAGTGAGGATGATTGGTTAGATTTGGAAAATTTACAAACTTTTCAATATCCAAAGTTTTCATTTAAGAGGTAAGAAAATTTTAAGGTATAGGCTTTTTTATTCCCTTCCGGCAAAATACAACTTTCTGGATTTAAAAGGCTTATTAAAGGTCTCACAAGATTTCCTCAACATCAAACGACTTTTCCAAAATGACATTTTCAGATCTAAAGCAAATGAATCCCCTACTTGTGGATTAAATTTACCTGGAAATATATGGAGGCTAAAATTAACCACTGAGTTAAAAATAGTTTTAGACACCCGATCTCAAAACAATGGATAGTTTGCTGAGTGCATTTTAAGATACTTAAAGAGAATTGTTAAAATGTATTACATTTAATTGTTACTGTGTTAGCTTCCATATTGCCTATTATCATTCATTTCATTATTTGTAGTATTTGAGAGTATATTTATTAAATAGTACAGAAGGTACATTAGCCCCAAATATTTGTCAGTATGTATTTGAAAGAAATGATGTCCCCTAAAAGACACCCAAACATCTTGTACACTTAAAATGTGTGCTTATCACAGTCTTCAGAATTTTCACCATCAAATTCTGAATTTTAAGTTCTAAAGACAATTGGATTATCTGTTACGTGCATATTTAGCAACATGATTATAACTGATTAAAAGGCCAAAAAAGCAGTTTAAATTATGTCCTTTACATAATAATGAAAATAAATACAAGATTTTTTGAAGCTATTAAACAGAAAACTAAAAAAAGCAAATCCATATGGAAAATTACCCATTCTTATTTTAGTTCCTGTTTGTTTCTGGTACCTTTTGGCTACTTATTCTCAAAATATCCTGAAACATCTTGTACAATTACTTACTGTGCTTAAATGCTTTTGCTATTTGGGAAGAAATATCTATTGGCTAAGTATGTTGGCCCTCAGAAGTTCCATAAAATTTCTAAGATATTGAAAAGCCTGCTGTGAAATTTCAGAGACAAACCTGTCCACACTAGTACCTGCAGAACTTTGCAAAAGGCATTCCACAGTAATTCATCTTTTACACAAAAACAGTACAACCAAATAGATTATAGAATCACAAGTTTTGGTAAGGCTCATTAGGGTTAGTTACCAAGAGGAGCAGAAATGGACTGAGAAACCATTTTTTAAGCTTTGTCCTTCATGGGAATTACCTGGTGGACTTGTTAAACTATGGTAGGTCTGGGTCAGCAGGAACCCCAGCAACTGATGCAGGTCCAGCAACCACACTTTGAGAACCACTGCAGTAGGATATTGGCCTATTAGTTCTTAACTTCAGCTTGATGCCAAGATTCCCTTTAAGATAGTATAACATATCAGACAATCAATTCAAAAGACTCCTGCTTAGAAAGTCACTGCTGGTAGCTTCTTTTGAGTAGTCAATTTAGAACAAATAGAATTTGTAGAATATCAGGGTCAAATCATCTGACCTCAGAGTCAAATGGCTTCAACATTTTTCATTGTTCTATGTAATCACACTCTGAATTTTTCTACTTTCAATACCTCTCCTTTTTATTCTCCTCCTTCAATCCTCTGTTTAGTTAAGGTTTCCTTAAGTGGTTCCCTTATCCTTTCTAATGTTCTGGCAACTTTTAAGTATCATATTTATTGATCCTTTATGTCCAAAGGAGACATCAGCATCTATTCTGCTTTCATTCTTCTTCATTTCCTATAGTGTCAATATTTCCATGTGCTTCTAAAATATTCACCAGCAAAGAACACTATTTCACAAGTACCTTCCTTAAGGGGAAGGGTTTCTTTCCCTTTTTCCTTAAACTTAATACTTGGACTTCTGAGCCATGTATAAACCAAGCTGATAATTCACCACAGGCATTTATAACTCCCCCAAAATGTTTCACTCCTTTCTACATAATGCTGTTTCTCTACCCTTAACCTTACTGGCTGGAGTAATTTTTATCTGTTCTTTTTTCTTCTTAAAACTCTGCTTTAATTTTTGACCCATGTTAAAATTTATACAAGAAAAAGCTATTAATCATTTTTTATCCCCTAGCACAGACTCTTCTGGAAACCTCAATACTAAATATCTTAAATATATTGTGTATACACACACACAAATAAATACAACCTCCTTACTCCCTTTATATATCTGCTTTTTGAGAACAAAAAGAAATAAAATATTTTTCCTGAATGACATGCTTCCTGCTGAACTTTTCTCCTTCTTTGAGATTGCTGAGGACAAAGTATTGTCACTCAAAGTGATCTTCCCAGTACTGGCCATAGTGGTGCACTATCACACCCCAACAAAGGACACAGCTCTGGTAGTTTATCTACTAAACAATGGGATGACAAAAATTCTTGTGCTCAAGTTGAATGAAAGCAGAATACTAGCATAATTGCAAAAACAATTCCACACTGAATTCTTAAAATTACAGTTAAAGAGAAGTGTTTTCGCTGGGTGTGGGGGTGCACGCCTGTAATCCCAGCACTTTGGGAGGCTGAGACAGGAGAACTGCAAGTTCAAAGCCAGCCTCAGCAATGGCAAGGCACTAAGCAACTCAGTGAGACCTTGCCTCTAAAATAAATAAATAAATAAATGAATAAATAAAACCACAAAATAGGGCTGGGGATGTGGTTCAGTGGTTGAGTACCCCCGAGTTCAATCCCTGATGAGAGAGAGAGAGCGAGAGAGTGAGAGAGAGAGAGAGAGAGAGAGAGAGAGAAGTGTTTTATCTTTTAGAAATTATTTTAAAACATTCTTTGGAGGGTGTAAGCAGGAGCACCTGAAGAATACTGAACTGCTGTGATGAAAGTAAAAAGTATTAAAAGGACTAGATTTTAATTAACTTCTTCAATGACCAATGCAGCAGTATAACTAAGAATACAAATTTGCAATGGCAGGTAGAAATTGTGTCTCAAGGCTGTACTGAAAAGGTGAACAGTTAAGAAATAATAAAACATACATATGGTGAATCAATAATAAACTAAAATTTAATGTTTGTGTTTGTACTTGGATAATTTCATCTTAATTTTTAAGAAGGGTGATTCTAGAAAAGGAAAACAGTTTTGTGCATGAGTATGTGTGTATAAATTTTCTAAGAAATGCCAAGACTTGTTCAATGAATTGATTATTTTACTTCCAATATAAAGGTATTATTACTATAAATTTAATTATGAAAATTCTATAGTAATGTAGTATGCAATTATGAAAAGAAAATATTTTAGACTCTTAATTAAAATGGCTCTTCTTTTTTATTACCTAAAATTAATTCTGATATGCACTTTAAAGGAAAATATTTTAAATAAGAAAATTAAACATACCCCATGTAAGCAATCAACATTAGGCTGTAAATTATATCTTTTGACATGAAAACAAAAGAACAAATATGTAATGATTCTGGCTGTGAAACAGTGTGTCAGTGAGACTGATAAACTAGTGCTTCATGCTGTTAGCATGTTGTGGTCTCAAATCTATTACACTTCTGAATTGATGTGCTATTATCTTTGGACAACTTTCACACTGGGAGGTGATCTAAGCAAGAAAAATATCTTAAATGAAAAGCTTATAAACAAGATACATTTCACTGTTGCTACCTGAATTAATAAGAACTATCAATAATTGTTCATAAAAGTGTTTGAGACAAAAGCTGTTTTTTAACATTTTACATAAAAATTTGCAATATTTGTCATTATACACTTTAACAATTAATACTTATATTGAATATGAAAACATGTTCATGGGAAGTACAATACTGTGTGTTAACCAATTTCTGAAAACTGGGGAAGATAATAGTAGAGACTGTTAAAGGGATGGGAGGAAAATATATTTTGGTAAGTTCTCTACTTTCACACTTATTTCTCACAGTTCTAAACAAGTAAGAGAGTTACATAAAAAGTATAATCACAGCTGAATATGGCATAAGTCTATATTATAAAACAAAATATTTCTATCATGCTTTATTTAAGCTAGACACATCTATAGTCAAGCACAAAGCATGTTACAGATTTTGTTTGGGAAGGTTAAGAACTGAACAACAACAATATGCAGAAATTCCTGTTTTTGTTTTAACCATTATTAAGAAGGCTCAAATAGCTTAACAATATTTGTTTCACATTTTAGTTTTTTTAAAATAGTGTAGCCATAACTTCAAGTATATAAATCTATATTAGAGATTTTCTTACATGTTTTAATATAACAATTATATCTTCTGTTGGCATAGTGGTTATTACATACTAAGTATATAAAAATTAAGATGAAAAAGAACATCTTAAAATTACTATGTGTTTATATGCTCAAGACTTCATCCACTGAATTATTAATTCATTCAATTAATGATGACCACTTATGCTTAAAATTGTCAGAAAAGTTCTTTCAATGCATTTGAGAAGGAAGGATGAGGTAGATAAAGAGAAGATTTCAGGTACAGATATAAATCTTTGAAGAATAAAAGAATTTCAGGGTCGTGTGAAACGCTGAGGGCATCCTAGTTAACTACCAACCTGAGGCGCATGTGACAGTGAACAAGAAGTAGATGCCAACAAAACAGCACAATCAGTTCAAAGAATGGGGCGGAGTTTCAGTAAGTTTACTGGACACTTACTTACCATCTCACAAGAAAACAGTGTCAAATTTGAGCTTTACAAAATCCCAACTGTGTGTGTGTATGTGCATGTGTGTGTGTTATACACTCTACTATTTATTGTTAGTGCTAGGGATTTAACTTGGAGCCTCACACATGCTAAGGAAGAACTCTATTGCAGGGCTACTCCCCCAATATTCTACTAGTTCTACTCCATATTCTAGTAGTTTAAGATAAGGAAATAGAAATTTAATGATTTTGTCAAAGGTTGTACAAGGGCAAAATTAGAACTTTTTAAAAAAATTTTATTTATTTATTTATTCTACTTAGGTATACATGATAGTAGAATGTATTTTGATTCATTGTGCATGGATGGAGCACAACTTTTCATTTCTCTGGTTGCATGTGATGTAGAATCACATCATACATGCAGTCATACATGAAGCTAGGGCTATGATGTCCATCTCATTCCACCATCTATACTGTCCCCATGCCCCCTCCCCCCTCCCACCCCTTTCACTAAAGTTCCTCCATTTTTCCTGTGTTCTCCCCTGCTAAATGGATGGAGTTGGAGAATATCATGCTAAGTGAAGGAAGCCAATCCCAAAAAACCAAATGCCTAATGTTATTTCTGATAAAACCAGGACTTTTTGACCCAAAACTTATATGGTCTCTATGGTGGGGACCTTAGCTTATTTAAAATATAAACATTGCGATAAAGAAGTATCCAGGGGCTGGGATTGTGGCTCAGTGTAGAGCGCTTTCCTCCCATGCGTGAGGCACTGGGTTCGATCCTCAGCACCACATAAAAATAAATAAATAAATAAATAAATAAATAAATAAATAAAACAAAGATATTGTGTCCATCTCCAACTAAAAAAAATTTTAAAAAAAGAAGTATCCAAGCTCCTATTTGCCTATTATATATCAATCTGGTATTTATCTCTTATCCAAAAAACTAGAAAGATATTAAACTTTTATACTATTTAATCCTGATAGCAGTGAGCCTATCCTCAGTACTTTTGTTGGAAAGTCCCTCCCTAAAGTCTAATGAGATATTCTGAGAGGAGGTTGAATAGAGGACATGGGATTGATGCCCTCACTTTTCAGTTTTTGCATTTGTGTGTGCTTAATTAAATACAAGATTCTTCATAATATTTTGGGATGGATTGTGGCATGATCTTGAAAATATTTTTTAGCCTCATAAATGCTGGCTAGTTATCTCATGGCAAAGTACCTAAAGAGGTAGAAACCTTCTAAATAAGGTGTTAGTCATATTTGCATCTCTGTGAACCAAATACCTGACAAGAACAAATTATAGGAGGAAAAGTTTATTTGGGGTCATGATTTTAGAGATTTAGTTCAGGTTCTGCCAACTCCGCTGATCTGGGACCAAGGTGAGGCAACACATGGCAGAAGGGGAGTGGTGGAGGAGCACTGCTCACTTCAAGGCAGCCAAAAAGCAGAAAGAGACAGGGGAAGGGGCCGCAGGGAAGATTAATTCTTCTAAGGCACACCTGCAATGACCCAACTCCCCTAGTCACACTTCATGTGCCTAGAGTTACCAACCAGTCAGTCATTCAAAGTAGGAAGGACTAGTGAGGTTACAGCTCTGACAAGCCAATATTTTACTTCTGAACATTCCTGCATTAGCATAGGAGCATTTGGGGGACCCTCATATCCAGACCATAACATAAGATAAATATACTACAAGAAGAAGTGTTCCAATTTGCTGATGTTTTCCCCATTGAAAAGTGCTTTCAGTGGTATACTACCAAGCATATGTTTTTCAAAAATTAATAATCTATCCATTGAAAGTATTCAAGAATGACTAAGACAGTAATGCTTTTCTAGAAAAAAAAAACTACTTCAGAGAGAATATTTGGAAAACTTAAATTTGGAAATATTTCCACCAATATACAATGTTGAAAAAACAATACATGTCCTCTAAAACAATTCCTCATTTTCTAAATTGCTTAAGAGTCTCCCCAAACATGGTGTCACAGTGAGTTTTTTCCTGTTAACTTACAATGTAAAAATACAACCATCATCTGATTTGCTGGAACATGAGAGTGAGTGGACTGAGTGGACATTAGAAAAATTAGTCTAATATCAGCAAAAACATTCAAAAACATTTATATAATTGTTAGGATTGAAAAATGTTTATAGCATAATTAATATTAAGGAAAGTTTGCTTATATTTAATAATTACATGTTTATATTTAATAACTAAATTATCAAGTAAACAATGGAAATAAAATTAAATTCTGTAAAAATAATTTTAACTTCAGAATTTTTAATTTTATATATGTATGAAAACATGTAAGATTAGTACATTGCTATATATAAATAAGTAAAATTGTAATAAATTCACAAATTTTTTTTTGGATGTAATAAAAAATTATACAGACTACTACTAGAAGAAAAGGTAAGGAACTTAGAATTTAGGACCTAAGATCTAGCTGAAAATGCTGTCATAGTCATGTGACTTTAAGAAGACTACTAAATCTCAATGGACCTCAAAAAAAGAAGATAAAATGAAATAATCTTAAATTCCAATTCTGAAATTTATTTTGGAATATAGTTCATCTTTTTCCAAAGCAGTCATAACATCTCCAAGTGCTTTATAACAAAATTAAGTTTTTTTTCACAATGGTATGCTGTAAGATTTTAATTAATATCTGCTGAATCAATGCATAATGCATTCATGCCTTATTTTACAAATTACCACTATACCATTACTCTCCAATAATTTCTTCCCAATATTATCATTGTTGCCTTCTTCTAAAACAAATTCTACAAATTCTGGAAACTTCACTGTTTTTCTCCTCTCAGAAGTCACCCCAACTAAATTAAAGAATTAGTGATTATTTTAAAATCAAAAACACTCCAGTGGGGCATTGTGGTGCTGCATGCCTATAATCCCAGCTACTTGGGAGGCTGGCAGGAGGATTAAAGGACTGAAGCCAGCCTGGGTAACCCAGTGAGCCCTTGTCTCAAAATAAAATAAAATAAAATTTAAAAAGAGCTACGATGTAACTCAGTAGAACACTTGCCTAATATACATACAGCCCTGGGTTCAATTCCCAGTACCAGAAAACAAAACAAAACAAATCTCTTGCTTAAAAACTTATCTAATTGTTGTTCACAAAAATTAACCAATATGTAATTTCTTGATAGTTGTCACAGTCTTTATGAATTCTTCATTGTCTTGGTAGTTGTCATTTACCTTTGTAAAAAAGTAATTATTGTTTTAACATATAGCACAAGAAAGGAATAGAGAAAAGCAAACTAAAGTGCCAGGTACATTACATATGATATTTCAATAAATCCTTATAAAATCTTTGTGAAGTATTATCCATCTCATCTATGGAAAAAAAAAAGATAAAAATATACGAGTACCCAGACTAAGGTTACTTGGCTAGACAGATGTTGAGATTTTAATACAGATCTGTCTCAACACCAAGGCTTTCCCAGCATACCATGAGAAGAAAGCAGCAGTATTATGTTAGTGCAGGGTGTAACTGGAACAAGATGATTTCTGGGAGTAGCATTTTAAGTAGTTCAGAATATGAGGTGAGATGCTACAAAATCATAAAGAGCATCAGAGCAGAATCAGAGGGGTTATCACATAGAATTTATTAAGCTTAGGTGGTTAATTGCATGTCCAAGAATTTAATCTTATGGGCTAAGAAGAAAGAGTTCTTAGAATAATGTAATAGAAAACAAGCTTTACCTCAGGTATGAAATAAAAGGAGAAAGAAATAAAATAGGAAAAAGTATATTTAGGGAAAGATGAAAAAAATGAAGGAAAAGATAAGCAATCATCTTTAACAGGGTATATATTAATTGGTGATGAAATCAAAGGATAAAATTCTTGTGAAAAAGACAGTTTCAAAATTGAACAAAAATTAATTCTAGGAAAAGATAAAATCACCAGGTAATAATTTGAGGTAGTGATAAAACACACATATGTAATATACACAAATATACAAAGTAAAGATGATTGAGACACGTTTAGACAATTTAATGAAGGTAAAAGGATTTTTAAAACAGCCGCAAAAAACAGTTGCTGAGGAAGAGAATGAGGGTGCTTCAAAATGAATAGGTCATATTCAGAAGGAGATAATGATTAAATCACAGCCATTAACTATGACCAGAGTAAAGGCATCCATGACCTTTTACTTTTTGATCATGTTCACAGAGAAGTGACCAGAAATGTGTCAGGAGTAATTAAGAATTCATTTTCCTAGGTACAATGGAAATTAAGGTTATCGTATGCGAATATTTTATACAGATTACTGGTTATCCAGAACCAAACATTACCAGGATATATAGTATTGCAATTTAGTGAAACTATGCTTGCAGAAGTAATTGAAGACCTATAGTTAATGATTAATGCATACTTTCTTGGTGTCTTAATTGCTATTAAAAAGAAACTAGTTCACGCTAATTAAACAAAATAACACTCCCCTCTATTGTACAGTACCTTCATCAGGCACAAAATACACCTGAAGCTTTCAATACCTTAAATAAAACTGGGGTCTACTTTATGACTGATGTGGAGACAATGCATCTATCAAGGCTTTTATTGATTCATTCCAAACATTTACTACTTAAGTTAATTAAATGTCTCAAGTATATGAATAGTTGTCTTTCATTATTATTTGAAGTTTTTTTTTTTCCTCCTTAGGAACAAAATTAACAGACTTAGGGTTCCTGCTTACAAAAATTCACCTACTTCTTGTTAAGAAAAGAAGTGAGAAAACCAAGAAATTTTATCCTGGGCAAAATTAATTAAGGTTTCACTTTATGCCTGGCCTCCCCACTACATAAAGAAAAGTTACACATAAATAACACAAAAGAAAAATACTTTCTTACCATTTGGAAAGAGGAGAGGTACTTTCTGATAAATGATATTCATTCAATACTTAGCGAGTGAAGTACCCTTATCCTACACAACTGTTGTCATTTGGTCGGTCATTATTTTTAAAATGGTGCCAGGTGCTTTACCACTATTATTCCATTTAATACAGCCCTATTTTGCAGAGAATTGTTATTGCACTGGAAATTGACCTCAGATTTAAATAATTTGTAGGTGAGCACACAGATAGTTAAACAGCGGTTCTAGGGTTAAGTGCCAGACC
Organism: Geosciurus inauris; assembly: GCA_004024805.1. Lineage (NCBI taxonomy): Eukaryota > Metazoa > Chordata > Mammalia > Rodentia > Sciuridae > Geosciurus > Geosciurus inauris. The sequence continues at coordinate 22,968 of PVHX01023022.1, forward strand.
TATCTGACAGCAAAGCACTTGCTCTCCTCATGATGCTGCACTGTCATGTATCCCCCACTGTATCTACTAGGTTTTATTCAGAATGTCTATCAATATCGACTCCTGGGAATTACCCTCATTTTAAAGCTACTATTACAGCCTACTTTCTCATTTTAATTATTGGCATGATGTAGGCTAAATAACCAAGTTGAAGCTATAGGATTACAAACAGCTAATAATACTCTCATATTAAAAAGTCATGCTTTTGCTTTCCCTGATTGTAGTGACCATCTTTGAATTTTAGTTTCACACTTGATTAGAACGAATGCTTTAGTTCAGTGTAAGAATGGCTTGGGAAGCCTCAATTATAATACCAATGGAGATCCACGGAGGGAAGTTCATTCTTTGAATAAATTCAGAACCAAATTTTATTTTTGTTTTACACTTTTGAGAATTTAGATTTACCTTTAAATTTAATATTTTACATTTAAACAATTGAACTTCTTAAATAACTTTTAATATACTCTTTTCAATTTAAGTTCCCCCTTGTTCTTTTTATACTGTGAGAGGAAAATATAGACAAATACATTACATTTACTTTGGGAGTTACATGTTTTGGAGGTCAAAGAAGTTTTTCTGTGAGGAAGGTCAATAAAAGTTTAAGTATTTGCTACAAATTGGCAATAGAAATCAGAAAAGTTCAAATCCAGAGTCATACCTGTATTATACCAAAGGTGCCTCTTAATTTGATCTTACTCTTATTTGCCTAGGTATAAGAAACTACAGGCTTAAAATAACTTTTATTCTTGGGAACAAAACCTTGGTAACACTGTCCCTCTTTGTCTAGGAAGACATCAGTTTATTCTGTAGAACTGTCCTAGTCTTGATGATGAATTACATGGGCAGTACAGAGCTTAGGCACTGAATTAGGCCTACAGTTACTTCCTGAATTCTCCTCTCACAGTGTAGGTTTTTAAAAATTATTATTATTATTTTATTTCTAGTACCAGGGATTAAACCAAAGGAGCACTCTACCACTGAGTTACATCCCCAACCCTTTCTATTTTTTATTTTGAGAAAGATCTCACTAAATTGTCCAGGCTGGCCTTGAGATTGTGTTCCTCCTGACCCAGCCTCCTTAGTAGCTGGAATCATGGGCAGAACCTCTGTGCCTGGCTTTACTATGCAGTTTGTAAGCCACAACTTGAAATAGGCCTTAAATATAAATAACACTTACTTGTACATTGTATTTCCGCCTTCTTTCTGCCTATTATTCTTACAATGCACACATATTCCTTTACAGACCTTTTGAGAAATACTGTAATTATTCAAGATGCCATATTGAGTGTGTGTGTGTGTGTGTGTATGTGTGTGTGTGTGTGTGTGTAGGGCACTGAGGGATTGAACCCAGGAGTATTCTACCTCTGAGCTATATCCCCAGACCTTTCAAATTTTATTTTTAGGCAGGGTCTTGCTAAGTTGCCCATGTTGGCCTTGAACTTGTGATTATCCAATTGCAGCCTAATGTGTAGCTGGGATTACAGGTTTGTACCATGATGCCTGGTTTTCCAATTGACTTTTTAGTGATAGTGAAACTTTAAAGATTAAGAATATCTTAGCTTAGGCCCAGGTTCAATTTTGAAATTTGTATTCAGTACCCCTAATTATTTTATTTTTGTTTCTTCTTTCTATATTACGTGATACTCCCCCCCAATCCCAGATAACCTAGGGTCTCCCCAAGCTATATTTAACAAAAGGATATGGCATTAGTTGGTCAATTCAACAGGCTACCTTCCCAGACATATTTCTCCTGAAGCTATATCTATAATTAGGGAGGATCTTACCACTTACATGTTCCTAATGGTAGTTGGTTGTCAATATGTGGGTGGGGCACAATTTTTCACTTGGTAATGTTTCCCCCTGGTGCCATAAGGCCAAAATGTGTTGCCCACAGTTTTTATAGGCAAGGCTGACTCAGACCTGGCTTTAGTATGATAGTCTTGCCTTTCCCTAGAAACATTTTAAAGTGAAGAGAAAAGAGAAAAATAGGATAATATCTTATTTAATAAATAATACTTTGTTTAGGTATTCCATTTTTTAAAAAGATGTCTCAATTGATCTCATATTAAAGCTGCCTAGGACACTGCAATATTTAAATTTAAAATGCACTAATAAAGAGGTAATCTAATATGCAATTTCATACATTAATAATTAGCAAGCATTATAAACTGCAAGGTAAAAAGCTATGGGAACATAACTAATGAACTATCAATGCCAAAGTAGACTTCATAATAAAACAAGACTTTAATAAATCTTTTATTAAATGGTTACAAATGAACCATTTTGTTAACATCTAATAGGTTACTACTAAGCTACTTAATTCATATATATAAATGAGGAACTTGAAGGCAATTAACTTTACAATTGCTGAAGGTCAAGGCTTCTCAATGAGTTACTGTACTATACCTTTTAAGTGCTGCCTCTATACTAAGTCAATTCTAAGTTTTTCCTCATCTGCTGTGAGGAAAAAGTTTTTCTTGCAGCAGCTATTATTACACACTGAACCAGCTGAAGTATAAAATAAACAAAGGACAAGCTATAGGCTTTCAAGTGCCTTAAAAGCAAATTATCCAAACTCTTAAGAAATAGCTTAGGGAAAGAAAATTTTTAAAGTATTTTTTTAATTGTAGTCGGACACAATACCTTTTTTATTTATTCATTTTTCTGCGGTGCTGAGGATTGAACCCAGTGCCTCACACATGCTAGGCAAGGGCTCCACCACTGAGCCACAACCCCAGCCCAAAGGGAAAGAAATTTTAAGGAAAACTGTAAGCAAGTATTTGGTATTATGTGTAGACACTGATTGTTATAGAAAATGATATAATAATAAGGATTTGCTTATCTACTGTAAATGCTTATTTAGATCACATCCTAGATATGACTCTAGGAGCCCTAAAATGCACTGGAGACTATAGACCAGAGCTACTTGTTTACTGAGTAGAAGTGTACAGTACATGATAATATTGATTGTCTCCAGGAGTAGTAAATGTTAAATTCATTAGAGAAAGGAAATAAACATTTTCATGGAAGCAAGAAACTGCCTGGTGAAAAAAAAAAATGCTTTCTAATAAATCCAAATAAAAGCTACACTGAAACACAGGACAAAGTGGAAAATCTTTTGTGCCTTCTCTACCAATTCACATACACTGTAAATCTACAAATTGCTGAGATTTTCATGGATTATTACAGGCCATTTTGTAAACAACTATTATCAATATATGTTCAAAGGAGAAAAGAGGAGGAGACATAGAAGAAAAACCTAGATGCTTATCTATATATAACTGAATTTTATACTTTATAGCTTATAACCTTTAGATGACAGTCTCAGAAAAGTGAGAATTAATGAGTATATGTACAAATTGAAATAATTGCCAAAGATGAAACTACATACTGGATTTTAAAATAGTTAAAGGCAGACATAAGTCTAAAGTTGTTAATATAGCTGAAACCGACCCTGAGAATCATACTCAATAGGGAACCTTAAATAAAAAAGGGAACCTTAACTAAAAAAGGAAAAATCAATGATAAATAAGACTGGTTCTTCA
>PVHX01023023.1:0-26542 GCA_004024805.1 Geosciurus inauris
ACAGACCCAGACAGTGAGCTCATTTCCTCCCACACTACCCCTTGCTTGCTCTGCTCTGGGTACATAGCCTCCTAGTGAGTCGTCAAGCATGCCAAACATGTCCCATCTTTTGCTTGCCCCCACATGGTCTTTGGAATCCACATGACTCTGTCCCATTGTCACCTTCCCTGAAACTACATAAATCTAATTCCCCTACTACCACCATGACCACCTACCCACTGGGCAATCCTTCTCACCCATCTCATTTTGCTTTTCTTTATGATATTTAATGCCGACATATTCTATTATGTTGTTCACTGCTCTGTCATTCCCAATGTCCCCAGCATTAGAACATATAAATTCTATGAGACCAGAGATTTTCTCTTTGGGGGATGTATCCCCAGCACCTAGAACTGTGTCCAGCACAATGGGCACTCAAACCAAAAAGAATAAAACATAGCCGGGCACAGTGGCACACACCTCTAATCCCAGCACTTTGGGAGGCCAAAACAGGAGGAGTGCGAGTTCAAAGCCAGCCTCAGCAAAGGCGAGGCACTAAGAACTCAGTGAGACCCTGTCTCTAAATAAAACACAAAATAGGGCTGGGGATGTGGCTCAGTGGTCAACAACCCTTGAGTTCAATCCCAGTACCAAAAAAATAAGAGAGAGAGAGAATAAAACATAACTCTTTCCTTTAAGGATCTCTCAATACATTAGAACAGAAGTCATCAAGCTTTTTCTACTAAGGCAGTACAATAGTACAGTAAACATTTCTGGCTTTGTGGGCTGTAGGATCTCTCCTGCACTTCCTTGATTCCACCACTGTAATGCAACAGCAATCAGATACAACGCATAATGGCATGCGTATGGCTGTGTTCCCACGCAACTGCATTTACAGGTAGTGAGCTGGAATTTGTCTACAGATCTTATTTTAGAAGACAGTGACACATACAGAAAGCCAGAATATAAAATGAAAATCACCCTTAAGAGGTATGAACAAAATGCTGTGTGGGCAACAATGGCAATGGTAGAGCCAGACTTCGACAGGCACAGACACGTTTCCAATACTAACAGGAAATGATCTGCAATAGGATTTCACCTTGCATCAATGGAAAGGATGTGAGTTGAGCAAGTGCTTGGGGCAAATCACATAAGAATGTTTTAACAGCAGTTGTTCAGATGGAGATCTTTTTCATTTATTGCCATAGTGCTTGGCCTGGTGCTTTGGACATGTGTGTACACTGTAAATGGCTAACTGTATTAAGTGATAACAAAATACCTATGTGGTAAGTGAGGTTCAGCCAATTTCTAAATCTTCACCTACTTGCTGCCAGGAAATGAAGGGGTTTTGATTTGATACCTATAGTGGACCCAATTATTCACACTTTTATCCAGGTTTTGCTATAATCATTTTTACTAAGTTACTCAATGTATCTTACTTATATGAATGTAATTCCTCCTCAACAATTAGCATTTTCTAGCTTACTTGTAAATATCCTGTTGGAGAAATCAAAATGCCATTCATTCTTTCACCAAATATTTAAGTATCTCTATGTGCTTGGTCCTGGGACAAGCACTGGTGACACTCAGATCCTGCCTCAGTGATCTTACGGTTCATTAGGGAGAAAATATTTTTTAATTATTGTGCAACGTAACAAAAGATAAATACCAAAGACAGGTAGGAAACGATTTATAATATATTGGAGGAGAAAGGAACATGGGAAGGCTTCTGGAAGGAGGCAACATATGAGGTAGGTTTTAAAAGAGAATAGAGGTTTACCAAGCAGATAGTGGTGGTGAATGGAGATTTTGAGCGAAACATTATCTTTCTTTCATGTTCTCTTAAACCTTATAGTTCAATTTCCGTGCCAAAAAAGAAAAGAAAAACTTCTTAGCCTTCATTCACTACAATGGAAGGAAATCACACGTGCATATTGTTGTCAGGATATTCTATAGCTCGAAGTGTTGTGAATGGGCTGAGTGGTCTTCAGAAGAGGATGTAGTTAATCATGAGAACTCCTTGAAACAAACTGGGAATGGCAACAATTCACTTGTGCTTGCCCACAATTAGGAGGTCTAAAACACAGCACAGAGTAGTGGGCAAAGGGGGAGTTAGGCAAGTGGCCAGAAAAATCTAGGACATTCAGCATGCCATTTATTAGATGCTTGGGTGTCCATGAGTGAGGGCCCACAGACATTCCCTATAATACCTCTAGCATTCATTCTGATCACACGCCTAAGCAGGAGACTCCTTAGTGGCAGGTTACAATGAAGCCCTGCATCCTGGGACATACTGGATGCAAGACATCTTTTCAAGACACTTTCTTACAGATTCAAGAAAGCACTTCTTTAAAATGAGAAATCAAAGCCAAGTGCAGTGGTGCACACTGATAATCCCAGGAACTCCAGAGGCTGAGACAGGAGGATCACAAGTTCAAGGCCCTAAGCAACACAGTGAGACCCTGTCTCAAAATAAAAAGGGTTGGGGATGTAGCTAGAGGTAAAGTGTCTCTGGGTTAAATCCTCAGTACCAAAAAATAAGTAAAATGGGAAATTAATAAGTAGATGTTTTGATGGAAAATGATGTGAATATTTTCATTCTTACTCCTTCTCCATTTCTCTCTTTCTCATTCTGTGTAACATTGAAATTGTCCTTTTCTGGTTGTTCTTTAACTGTTTCTGACTTCTTTCTCCTGTGAGTGAAAGCCTAGGTGTTTTCTAATGGTTGGCCCTCCCTTCAAAAAACCCCAAAGAGAGCCTGGGTAAGGGTGAACATCTGTAATCCCAGCAACTCAGGAGGCTGAGGCAGGAGGATCACAAATTCAAAGCCAGCCTCAGCAAAAGTGAAGTGCTAAGAAACTCAGTGAGACCCTGTCTCAAAACAAAAAACTAAAAAGGGCTGGGGATGCAGTTCATTTAAAAAGTGTGTGTGGGTTCAATTCCTGTACAAAACCAAACAAATAGAAAAAATGAATTTGGTTATTCATTTCATGTACTGCCTCTCTGAGAGTGATTCCTAGGTTTGTATGTTAAAGTGACATTTCTTCTGGAATCTCAGTTCAGCATTATCTGCTTTGCATATTGTAAATGTGCCAGGCATAGAATGCACATCTCATGGGACTCATCAACTTCCCTCTCAAACCTGTCTTCTCTACAGGTCCTGGTGTCTCCTCATATGCTTCCATCCTCCAATAGTCTGAAATAGTCCCTCAGTAGTCTGAAACTCTCTGTATTTTCTACCCCTCCCTCTCTGGGGGAGGTAGAATAATGGTCCCCAAGATATACCCAAGCTATACCCCAGAACTTGTTGATATTTTAGTCTACAGGTGAAAGAGAAGTTAATGTTGCAGATATAATTAGGCAACTAAGCAGCTGACTTTGAGATCCAAGTATTCTGGATTCTCCAAGTGGACTCAGTGGAATCATAAGGCTCCTTAAATAAAAGTAAACCCAGCAACTTGGGAGGCTGTGGCAAGAGTATTACAAATTGCAGGTTAGCCTAAGCAACTTAGTAAGCCTCTGTCCCATAATAAAAAATAAAAAAGGGTAGGGAATGTGGCTCAGTAGTAAAGCACCCCTGGGTTCAATCCCCATTCCAAATGAATAAAAAAAGGTGGAAGTGGGAGGCAAAAAGAGTCAGAGCCAGAGTGATATGGTGTGAGGAAGGCTAGTCCAGCCATGGCTACCTGAGACATAGAAGAAGGGGCCATGAGCCAAGAAATGCACACAACCTCTAGAAGCAGGGGGAAAAAATAGATTCTACCCTACAGACTCCAGAGAAGAATGAAACCCTGCAGATACCTTTATTTTTAGCCCACAGATCTGTGTCAGACTTCAAACCTCTAGGAATGGAAGACAATAAATCTTTGTTGCTTGAAGCCATCAAGTGTGTGGTAACTTGCTATAGCATCAACAGAAAACTCATACACTCTCCCTTCCAAAAATCCAAATCATTAGCCAAGACTGGTAGATATGTCAGTCCTTCATAGCTTCCTTTTCTTTGTTCCCACTGCCTCAGTATTGATCCAGACCCTCTTTGCAGCATTTTTAGGCTCTCATGGGGAAAAAAAAAGAAAGAAAAATCTTGCTAATTTAATTTCTTACTGCCAATATTTCCTCCCTCAGTTTGATCTTCATGAGATTTTTTCTGTGTGTATTTTTGGGGGGAGCGGGGAGCCACTGAGCATCATACCCACCCCTTTTCACTCTATTTTTGAGACAAGATCTCACTACATTTCCCAGGCTGGCCTCAAACTTTTGATCCTCCTGCTTCAGTTGCCGGGGTCACAGGGATAACAGGCCTGTACCACAATGTGTAGCTCCAGTTTAATCTTTGGAACATGCTTCAGGCACCACGGCTTTTTCCTATAACTTCTCTCAATGGTCCAAAACATAGAGCAATTCTCTGTTTCCCGACGTCTGAGTTCTGACATCTTATTTCCTTTTTCAAAGCCTGGCCCAAGTTTCTCTCAAACCACACCTCCAAGTCTATTCTCACTCACTTCCTAAACAGAGACCCAGTAAATGGGACCATTTGCTGTCCCTAGCAATTGCCTTTGCTTTTCTTCCTAGAATAAGTCATTTTCCTACATGAGACGTTTTTTTATTTGATGTTTGTTTTGGGGTTTGGTTTTTTTTTTTAAGTTTCTGCTTTCTGGTTTTTAAGGTGCAAATGGAACCTCCCAGAGGCCCAACAAGTCCTGGCCACTATTATATTTGGCAAGTCCATATTAAACAAAGAATTGTTTAAAAAGACAACTATTAAATAGTGTGATGTGTCTTAAATGTTTACATTTAAAGGTTGCAGAGTAACCTTTTAAGCTGAAAAACACACAGCAATATAATTATCCTATTCACAACTAAAATAGTTACTTTAAAATATTATTTTCAAGTACACACCAGAATAGTCAGTAACACGAACCAGGTTTAAAAATATTAAATTCATCTCCTTCTTTTTACATGGTCAAACTCACTACCAACATGTATGTGCTCAGGCATGAGAAGACACACAAACATAAATCTCCTATAGAGGTAACATCCATTGTCTCAATTTTAGGCCAAACATTGAGCATGTAGCTTGAATCAAATGACTACCTCACTCTTTCCCCATGGGAAAACCTCTTAAGGTTTGTGCCTTGTGGGGTTAAGAGAAATTAATCAACAGAAATGGAGATCTGGCTGAACAGTTGCCTGGGCAGATGGCTACTTCCTTTCTCACTCAGGGCTCCAGGTGTCTTTATCCTGAGGTATCATTATGCTGAAGTAGCACTCATCACGGGAGGGAGGAGAACATTTTCCAAAGAGCAGGGCTTACTTTGTCCAAGGTACAGGATATGGGAGAAAAAAAAGCAAGGGAGAAAATTCACAGTGCAAGAGGAAGGGCATAGGGGCCTCCCCAGCTGCAGGGTTTGGTCTTGGGCAAAGAGGAGGACAAGTCAGGATGGGCACACTTACGGGTTAGTGTTAGAAGCCAAGGGCAGGGAAGTTAAGGGGTTCATGGCTGTTGGATTCATCTTTTTTGCCCCTTGCTTTTAAGTAAAAGGCACAAATATTACTTTGACCTGGCACGTCAGTGCAGACAAAACACTTAAGCTCCCCTCCCTCTCCCAGTCTACACTGTCACAACCCTTGTGGCCATCCTGCTAAGTAGCTCATTTTAGAATTTCACAACTTTACTCTTTGTAGTCTCTCAGGACTTCTGCTATGACAAAAGTCAAGATAGCATGCACCTTGAAGAAATGTCTAGAATCCCTGTGTAGACATCATGCAGTGCAGGTTCAATCCATGGCCAAATTCAGTGGGCAAGCTTTTAGGTTCAGATGCCAACACTATGGAAGCTTCACTCACATTCTCAAGAACCAGGTCAAAAATTAGAAATCTCCAGACCCAAAGCGTTCTATAAGAACAGTTTAGAACAAGGAGCTATTTCATCATCAGTACATCACCCATTCATGTCTGCATAATCCATGAAACATAATTGTTTTCTAATTTAGAGTATATGAAAAAGAGCAGGCATACTACCCTCACTGCACAGCTGAGATCCTTCCCAATCAGGGAAATTAATGAGGCACTACACCAAGGAATAATCTTGGGTACCGACGCTGGGTGGCCTGTGATTAACAGTTAATATCAGGTGGCTCTCAGCCACTGCCCCATTGATTCGCAAAGCACTTCCTCTGATTCTTTTCCAAATATCCTCTGGACTATAAAAATTAAGCTTATTCAATTTACCAAAATGTAAGTTGAGATGACAAAAACACTTCAACACTGCAGTTACATCAAACAAAAAAGACATGGTTTCAGAAAAGAAAGCATCCCAAAATATTGCAAACAACAAAACAGCATTGAAAATAATACAAATAAATATTAGAAATAATTTACTTCATTGTGCACATCTCCTGTCTCCTCTTTACATGAGGAATTCAGAGTTAGTTGACTCATTGCTCTTTGGATTTTTTTAAAATTTTATTTGTTTAAAAATTATATTTATTTATTTATATGTGGTGCTGAGAATCAAACCCAGTGACTCACAAATACTAGGAAAGTGCTCTACCACTAAGCCACAACTCTAGCCTGCTCTTCAGATTTTTGCTATGAGACTATCCCAATTATAAAGCTACAGATAGAATATTTTTTAAAAACTGTGGAATGATGTTTCTGTCTTGGATCAGCAGAAATACACACTATCAGAGGACTCAAGACTGCCTAACTGGGCAAGGCTGGAAACCGACCTGAGTCAGTGAGGCTGAGACTGAGCTTGGAAGGAACTTGCTCTCATCTCATATAAGCATAATTTCTCAATGTAGAAAGTTAGTATAATCTCAATAAAAACTGGCAACTAGATCCAAGATAGAATATTAAAATAACATAATACAAGCACTTGGCATCTGCATATTCAATCATGTAGTTTAAAATTTAACCTCAAGTTATATAAACCACTGAATAAACACATTATCCAAATGCTACTTTACTGATCAGCATCCTGGCTGATTTGAGAAGCAGGTGAGTCAATAAAGGTACAATAAAACAGGGCTATGAAGTGATGGAAATAGAGGAGGAAACTCAATTGAATTTAACTGGAAATCGATACCATAGTACAAGCTGTTTTCTACCCTAAATTATGGCAGAAGGCAGTATAATTGCAAAGTGGACCTTAAAGCAACAACATAAATAATACACTGAGTAGGAACGAGAAAAAAGGTGATCCAGTAACATTCTACAGGTAACTAATGTTACTCTGAAATATCACCGAGGGTAACCTCTGACTTCCAGCACACTCAAATCCATGTATTTAATTGGTAAGAGACAACTAAGAATTTCTGCCAACCAAATTACAGGGGACCAAAGACTGACTGAAAGAAAAAATGACAAGCAGATAAGCATTGAGATGCTAGCCTCCAGTTTTAAAATAATTAATTAGTACAATAGATATTTTGAATAACTTGCCATTATTTCTTTATTCTAAAGAGTGGTAAAATTAAAATCATTTTGCCTGATACCTGACATGAGACTAGGAAGACTTTTAATTTCACTAAACACCCACCTGGTGGAATTCATGCAAATCAAATTAAATTGTTAAGCAAACCTTTTTCTCTACTTCCACATCTGCCTGTAACACGTTCATTTTTAGTAATTGGATCTCTAGGAAATTTAAAATAATCACACACTTGCCTGACCATGCAACCTGATTAATAATGAATGAACATTCCTGAAAAAGAATCACTTCGAAGCATGGCAGATGTCTGTGGGGATATGAAGGCTTTAATGATCAAAATCAAGGGGAAATAGGAGCTGGGTCACACAGTCTGGTTATTTTAATTGAAACCTAGTCTTCCAAATTTACTTAACAGGATGCTTAAATACTCCTTATGGAGGTTCATTTATACAAGCAGACAAGCAAAAGACACAAATTGCAATGAAAAAGAGCAATCCAGATTCCTCAAGGAACCACTGCCCTATCCCACTCTGTCTGAATAGCAAAGAAACCCCCAACAGGCTCAGAAGTGCCATTCGTTCCTTTGACAGACTGATAAACAGGCTAAAAACAGGAACTAGTACACTGGTCCTTAATACTTCTTTGAGCACCTCTCGAGATTCTGACAAACAGATCCCCTTGAATACCCACCAATGGACTGCACACTAGTTCTTTTTGAAGAAACATCGCCGTAGGCAGAGGATGGGGACCCACGAAATGACAGACAGGCCACCAAGACCAGATTGGTGGGTGGCAGGCAGTGCTGGAGCAGTCCTGTGTGTCTGTGAGAGCGTCGACAGTGAAACACAACAGGAAAATCGGCCCAACAATTCCAGGAAGGCCAGCTCCACCTCATCCACTCTGCCAGGGTTGCCCGAGTTGAAGAATCGACTGCCTTTTCCACGGCCCCCGCCGCACTTTCCCTATCCCCTCACCCACTTGATGCTCAACTGAAACCAAATAAAAAGGCAGCTCAGGTCAGGTCAACACCCACTGCTTGGTCCAAAAAAATGATGACTTGGCACTGGGATCTGTACTCTCAGTGCTTACAGGGATCAGCAGTGGCTCGGCCAACTGGACGTGGTCCTACAGTGAAAGGCTGGACTCCAGCTCTCCATGCTGCCAAGGGAGTGGTCCTGCCCAGCTCCTGCGGTGGGAAACCCGCACACCCTTGCATTTGGGTCCTTTTAGCATCCTACTGAGCACATTATCACATTATGCTCTGGATACTGCTTTGTTCGTTTTAAAAATAATACACTCATTATTTTGTGCCTTTACCTTCTGAATTAAAGAATAACTTCTGAAAGATTTTTCAACTTACATCCAGGAGAACAATCTCCTACACAGAAACAATAAACCAAAGTCATCTTTTCTTCCAGAGAGTTAAATTGCAATGGATCATCCTGATAAACAATTGAAAAGATATATGCATATGAAACATGTATATGCACAAATTTTACTATTATATACATATTACATATATTATGCATACATATCACATATATATACATGTTCTGTGTGTACAGCCTACTCCTGGTATCCTCTCGGGATTAGTTCTAGAACACTTCCCTAGGATACCAAAATCTGTGGATGCTCAAGTTCCTTACATAAAACAGCACAGTATTTGCCTATAACCTACATACATCCTCTTGTATACTTCAAATCATCTCACAATTACTTATGATACCTAACACAATATAAATTTATATAAGTTGTTGCCATATTGTATTGTTTAGAGAAAAATGCCAAGAAAAAAGCATCTGTAAGTGTGCAATACAGATGAAATTTTGTCACATATTTTTGATTCAAGTTTGGTCAAATCTGCAAATGCAGAACCCATATATATGGAAAGCCAACTAGTATATACAACAAATATATCTGTACTCCCAGCCACTAAGGAGGTTGAAGCAGGAGGATTGCTTGAATTCAGGGGTTTAGGGGCAGCCAGGACATAGCGAGACAAAGAAACAAAATGTGTGTTTGAGTGTGTGTGTGTGAAATAAATTATAATGAGTCCAAAATCTTGATTTTAGTCTCCAGAATGAAAAAGGAAGGGTATATTGAGAATGGAAAATAATCACGTAAAATTTGATTTTAAGGGAGAAAGGGAAGTGGTTTCTTTTGTCCTGTACTGCAGTTCTTTGAAGGATGTTGCTTATCACCATGTAAGACAAGAAACTGCAGCTAAAGTAAATCATCAGGAAAGTGTAAAAAAATCTGCACAACTCAATTTATACTCTAGACATTTGGGCACCACGAAAGTGTTTAAGGAACTTTTGTGATTAAGGGGAAGCAGGAGGCAAGAACTGCTTCCTTGTGTTGCTCATTTTGCACATCGTAGTGCCTACTTTCAAGCCCTTGCAACACCTCACAGTAAACTAAAGGGTGCTTCACATGTCAGGGTATAAAAATGCAAACATTTTCTCAGCTTATGTCTCTCCAAATCATGACTTTTAACAATACAAAGATTGCTCAATTTCACATATAGATGACTTCCTTAAGAAGTTCTCATTGTCTAGAGAAAAGACGTGCATATATCATCAAATAGAATTTTAAAGTATTTTTCATCAAGACTTTTTTTTCAAACTGCCTTTTTAAAAATGACATAGAAAGTATCAAGTTGGGGATGTAGCTCAGTGGTAGAGCACTTAGTTAGCATGTACCAGGTCTGGATTTGATCCCCAATACTACTCCTTCCACCCCACCAAAAAGAATGACATTGTAAAAATTTCTAGATGGGATTAACTTGTTCATATTTTTTAATACTGTAATGGAAAATTAGCCTAAGTATCTCAAGTTGAAACATCAAAAAACAAACACTATATCCCTCAAAAGTAAAAAAAAATTAATAATCTTTTAAAGAACATAATCTGACATCTTTGATATGAAATGTCCAATCATCAAAAGGTATCAGGCATTACATGTCTTTTATTATTTATTTAAAAAAATAAAGCATCCAATTTTAAAGGCTAATGGGACCTATTTTACATTACATTGATAATGACTGATGTTTTCCAGGTCTATGCTATACTAGCTGTTATGCAAGAATTTGGTTTGAAGGCAGTGACAGCAGACTAGAGAGAGAAGGGCAAGACAGAGAACATATCACATCTAGTCTCCTGGCAGAAGTCTAATTCAGCACCCCAAGGGAGCACACTAACAGTGTGGTAGTCACAAAAATGGAAGCTACTAATTCCTTTGAAACCACCCACAGATGAAAAGCACATAACAACAGTACCTTCCCTGAGTGCTCTTCCACATATATTTATAGTTGAGTAGGCATTTTTATACACATTCAAAAAGAATCATTCCTAAGTCTATATAAAATCCTACATGTTTAAATGTGTGCAGCAGCACACACCTGTAATGCCAGCAGCTCAGGAGGCTGAGGCAGGAAGACTGCAAATTCAAAGCCAGCCTAGCAACTTAATGAGGCCCTAAGCAACTTAGAGAGACTTTGTCTCAAAATTAAAAAATAAAAATAAAAAGGGCTGGGGATGTGGCTCAATGGCTGAGCACCCCTGGGTTCAATCCCCAGTAGCCTCCCAAAAAAATCCCTACATGTTTACAATGGAATTGGTATCATAGGCACATATAAATACCTATGTGTACAGAAGTACAAACAGTCATATGCATACATACACATATATATATAAGTACCTTTTCAAAATTACTTGGGACTTCATAACATTTACTCTTTACAAACCCCTCAATTTGAACAGTCTTCCTATACTACAGGAACATTCCATTCTCTATGCAAGAACAGAAGCCTCTAGATAATTTGTATTTATTTTAAAAATCAATTTTCTGCTCACATTTGCAAAAGGATACATGGAAATGAGCAAAAATGATATAAGAAATCTATATTCTTTGAAAGACATACTGGCCGAGTGGGATTTTTGCAACAAGTAGATTGTGCCCCAGAAAAAAACACCACTTGGGGAAATTTTCCTACTTCATTCACACAATACTCTCCCAGAAGGCAGAGAAGGACGTACTCTTCCTTCCCATTTATTCACCAGGAGAAAAATACATTGATAAATAGTTGCCAATGATGTTCAATGTGACATTATTCTCTGAACGCTGGAAAGCTTAAAATTCAATGACAAGAACACATATTCCTGTCTCGTGACTCAGGCGTGATGACGATTTACAGAACAAGTGATTCCTGTTGCAGAAGCAGATTGGAAAATTCTCTCAAAGAAAATCACTTTTTCCTCTCAACTTCAAAGTTAGCTATACACAAAAAACTCATACTCACAATAGCCTGAAGCTACTTTGTGATCTTAAAAAATAAAGAAAACTAACCTTTCTTCACAACTCCTGCTTAACTATTATGAAGAACATGCTTTAAACACTTCCTGTGGTCACTGAAGCTCTAGTAAGGGGATGTAAGTCTTTTTTTTTTTTTAAGGCAACCAAAAGAGGAGCGATTCTTTTGTTCTGAATTGTTATTGTAAGGCACCACATGAAAGAAGCATACTGAGCATCTGTACAGAACAAAGGCAGGAGGCTTCTCAGGAGAAAATTCACAAAAATACTTTTGCCACATTTAAATGCTAATGGATGAACTAGTTTTTCCACACAGCACAGATCTTCACATGGAGCAATAAAATTATCACTCACATACACACAGAGAGACACACATGAACAAAGGCACACAATTGAAAATAACATAATATTAAAACTGCTTTCAAATACATTAAATCATTGCCCTTTCAACCCATGATCAACTACTTGAAATTTCTGTATCTATATTTTGCCCTATCTAAAATAAAATGTTGGTTTTACTAAATAACTGAGCTAATAGTATGCAATCCTGAGGAAACTGAACCTATGAAAAGTAAAACAAAACCAAAAAAAAAAACACCTCTCTCCATTCACAGCATACTCTAACTTAACACTCTAAATGTAATCTTTAAATAGTTTTCAAAAATCTCCAGGGGGCTGGGCACAGTGGAACATATGACTGTAATCCTAGAGACCAGGAAGCCGAGGCAGGAGGATCGCAAGTTTGAAGCCAGCCTAAGCATACAGCAAGACTCTCTCAAAATAATAAAAAGGGTTGGGGATGAAGCTCAGTAGTAGAGTACCCTTGGGTTCAATCCCCAGTGCCACAAAACTATTTTAAGTCCCCAGGGAAACTATGCAATGGGTATTATGTTGGGAAAGAAATAGTAAAAAACTAGAACATTAATAAAGTACACTGGTTTTGCAAAGTCACAGTGCATTGTCTTACGCTTTTCTTTAGGTGCAAATTCTGTGAAAACTGAAGGATAGTGTCATGATTCATTTAATAAGACATCATCTGAGTTTGTATAGCTTAGTGGACTTAATACATAATATTTTATTTTTTTGTTGTTATTGAAGTCTCTACTTTTTGGAAACTCCTTTACCATAAATAGTATATGGCATCTTGCACTGCATTAAAAAGGTCTATCTTTTTTCTCTTCTCTAGATTCAGCTACTATTCTTTTTTCCCTTTGCCATTCTGTCCTTTCTGTTATCAGATGACTAATGGACTACTGCCAGTTCTCTGCTAATGAATTTCACTTCACTTTCTCCTTGGTATGCTGTCAGAAACATGTGGCTAAGCCCTAAACTCAGGGGCCCAAGTGTCCTTAGTCTAGTTTGGGGCCAATACCATCAAAGAGGTGTCATGTGAAGAAATGTATACCTTGCATTCAGATAAACCTGAGTTCAAACCCTGGCTCTGCCATTTCCTTGCAAAGGTGATAGGAGCCTGATACTCCACATATCTCCTGCTCACAGATACTCTTCTTATCTTATATGTAGTTTCCTTATCTGTACAATATGGACAATGAGAGTGATCTCAAAGTGTCCTTCGAGGATTAAGTGAGGCAACATTTTAAAAGTACCTGACAAAATTATCATTCCCACGTCCTTCTTCCCCTCTTCCTGAATCACCTCTTTCTGTTCATTGAATAAATTCATTATTTGTCTTTTATTGCAAACCTCTGCAAATAATTTTTGGAGAAGAAAAGATATCAATCCATTTGTTTGCTCAGTAATGTTTATGAAGTGTCTTATATGAAGAAACAGTATGTACCACTTCTATTCAACATTAATGACTGTCTAATAACTGTCTTCATATAGACAGTTTCCAGTCCTTCAGATGTCTCTGTTCATTACTGCTACAACTCTACTATGATATTGAGGCTTCACTTCTCTGCTCCCCAATGAAGATCTTCCTGTCTCTTATGCATCTTTCACCACAATTTTTTATTTTGAGAAAATAAGAAACCCTGAAATAGATGGGACATATAAGACTATCAAAAACAGAGAAGAGTTTCAGATTGTTTCCACTTGCAAACTAACCAGTTAATCCATCAATTGCATGGATGTTGGCAGAAGATACCAGACTCCTTTAACAAAGATAAAGAATGTTCTTACTCAGAGCACAAATGGTATGTGAATCATGTTCTTGATGGTTCACCTGATCCCCCAAGAACCATGTAATGTCCCAGGTGCATGTCCCAGGGGATTGTATCACAGTTGAACAATCCCAAGCTTGGGAAATCTGAATCTTGTGTTGTGAACAACAACACAATCTTGTGTTGTGGAAAACCTCCAGAACCTTGGAAAGACACATTATATCTAGCCTCCAAGTCTGTCTGCTATAAAAACACCCTTGAAAAAAACAGTGTAGGAAAAAAGCTGTCAGCACCTCAGCTCACAAGATGTACAGAAATGACAGATCCAGGTGAGCATGATGGTGCATCCCTGTAACCCCAGCAACTCAGGAGGCTGAGGCAGGAAGATCACAAGTTCAAACTAGCCTCAGCAAATTAGTGAGGCCCTAAGCAACTTAGCAAGATTCTGTCTCAAAATTAAAACAAAAAAAGGGCTAGGGATGTTGCAGAGAGAGAGAGAGAGAAGGAGGGAAAGGAGAAGGAGAGAGAGGGAGGGAGGGAGGAAGGAACGGATGAATGAACCATGGAGAATTATTTTGAAATATACACAATTCCTGCCTCCTCCTGAGGATGAGAACAATGGTGGTAACTAGAAATCAAGTCACCAGTGGGGTGGCTTTTTAGTAGCTGTGGTAGAGGCAGAGTTTCACTTGGCATTGAATGATCCATGAGCTATGGAAGACCAGAAGTTAAAAGGAGCTGCAAGAAAGTGATGAGGTGTTCCTTACCTCCAGATTCAAGCTTCTTATCCCTCTCACCTCTAACACCAGAGAAAACTCGAGAAAAAACTTTTAAAAAGCAAGGTGGTCCCAACCAGACTTTGCCCAAATAAATAAGAGCACTTATCAATTTCCTTCATAGGCCCAAATCAACCTGGGTCTGGTTTGGAACTTGAGCTCTTCACTTTGATCCTAAAGTAGTTTTAAGAATTTGGATGAGTAAGCTGTTTTTGTTATTTTTATGGCATTATAAATCTTGCACATACATCAATTTGGCTTTCTTTAAGCATTCTTAAAATTTTAAAACTACTTCTTTTAGAGTAACATATATTCACTATATATTCACTATTCTTTCATTCCACAGGTTATATTTTAGGTCTTGCTATGTGCTGGGAGCTGCTCTGAGCACCAAGAATGAGATGCTAGATGAGAGAATAAATGATTGTTCTTAGATAGTTTCCATTTTAATGAGTGAATGAAAAATAAATAAATAAAAAATGATAATTTCAAAGACCCATATGTAAAATGAAAGAAATAAGGATGGCATGAAAGAAGGTAGATGGGTGAGTGTGGTCTATTTTAGCAAAGAGTTTCTTCATATTTGCATGGCTGTCTTGACAGTTTGGCTTTTATTCCTGCCATTAAATAAGAAAGAACATCTTAATTTCAGTATAAAATTTTCCAGCATTTGAGCAGGGAGCTATGATTTAATTTCTCAAGTTATTAAACATTTAGTTTCAGATATCCTCAAGGATAGATTTCTTTCTCACAGGCATTAAAAATCTGACGTTTACTATTTCTTATCTGAAAAGGCAATGTGATAAATTTTTGAAAAACAGAAACCTTTTTATATATTTCAGCAATGAAATTTGAGAAGGAAGAGCTATAAAGATTTGGCAGCCATAAAAGCAGAAACTATTGGTTTTGGGGTTTTTTTGTTGTTGATCACTTTTTTTTTTTTTGGGTGGTGCTGGGTATTGAACCCAGGGCCTTGTGCATGTGAGACAAGTACTCTATCAACTGAGCTATATCTCCAGCCTGGAACTATTGTTTTTTAGTCCATTTTGTGCTGCTATAATAGAATACCTGAGATTGGATAAAGTATAAAGAACAGAAATTTCTTTATCATGTTCTGGAGGCTAAGAAGTCCAAGATTAAGGTGCCTACAGGTAAAAGTCCTATTTCTCTGCTTCCAAGATGGTACTCAGAAGACTGTCTTCTAGAAGGCAGGAACACTATGTCCTTACATGGTAGAAGAACAGAAGAGGGAAAACCCACTTCTGCAAAACCTTTTTATAGTAACATTGATCCATTTGTGATGCCCAAAAGGCCCCACCTGTCAACTCCACTGCACTAGGGATTAAGTTTCCAACACATGAATTTTCAGACATTCACACCAAAGTGTATGAGACTCAGAATTACCTGGATGTCTAAATGTTTGATCTTAGGATGTTAACCCAAAGTGGAAATGACTGTGGATGTGCAGGTTAAGGTTACAGGAAAGGACAGGGAGGAAATGAATTGAGACAATGGAAGAGTCATTGGTTTTGTCTTTTCTTACTAATTTGCTTTTGCTCTGCTAGGAGAGGAAATTTTAGGAAGGAAAAGGCAGGAAGTAGGGGAATAGTACTGGGGTTGATGAGTAAGTGTAAGTACCAAAGATGAGTTGAGACTGGAAAGACAAGTTACCTGACAGCTTCAGTTGGTGTCCTGCTGAATGACAACAACAAAAAGTATCTCAAAACAATTCACTGGTTAGGTAAAATTTCCATAGCAGTTCAATCATGATTTTTAGAGCCCATCTCTTTAAGAACAGGCTAGAAGAAAGATGATCACAGAGGTAATTGTTGTGATATTTGTAGCTAAGTAGAAGCCAAGGGAAGGGCTTGGGAAGACTAGGTGGAAGGTACATGCTCCTCTACAGTGAAGCAGATGAGGTTTGTGGAAAGAGAGGGGTTTATACACAAGCAGTCTTCTGAGACTACTTCTGAGACCAACCCAAAGATGTTTTGCCCTAAAAACCCAGATAAAAGTTGCCTCTTTGGAGACTCAATACTTCTACAAAAAGAGTACATTAAAATTTTGTAATCTATGAGAACAAATTTGTTAAGACCAAGAGATTCCTAATGGCTTTTAAAACATACTCTTATGGCAAGCTAAACTCTGAAATTTTTTTCCTGTATTATCAAAATGTTTCCTTCAGGGTTTGGAGTCATGGCTCAGTGGTAGAGTGCGCGCCTTGCACATGCAAAGCACTGGGTTGAATCCTCAGTATCACATAAAATTAAGAATATTGTGTCCATCTACAACTAAAAAAATATTTTAAAAAAATGTTTCCTTCAGATGGATGGGTAAAGACAATGTGGTATGCATATACAATGGAGTTTTACTAAGCCATGAAAAAGAATGAAATTGTGTCATTTCCTGGTAAATGGGTGGAATGGAGAACATCAAGGTAAGTGAAATAAGCCAGACTCAGAAAGCCAAGGGTCAAATGTTTCCTCTCATATGTGGAAGCTGGAGATAAAAAAGGAGTAAAAACAAGAGGATCTCATAAAAATAGAAGGGAGAACAGTAGAAAAGAAGAGGGCAGCAAGGGTGAGGGAGGAGGAAAGGGGAAAAAAGCAGGGAAGGGAAAATGTTTCCTTGTTACATCTTTAAAAGAAATTGTAAATGTTAACTTGTAACACATGAATATAAGACATTAATTTAGAATGTAAAAAGGTACTATCTTAGGGACTTGGCTTAAGAGAATTTTGCTTTGTGTCTTATATGATTGCTTTTTTGTAATTTAAAGAAAAGTTTTATTTTAACAATTTCATCCTTTCATTGAAATGCATTCTAAGTGTACACTTCATCCTGTACATTTTATCCTTTCATTGAATCAAATTAGATAAGAAGTTGGCTTTTTAAACATAAGAAAAGGGGCTGTGTTTGTAGCTCAGTGGTAGAGCGCTTGCCTTGCACGCGTGAGGCGCTGGGTTCTATCCTCAGCACCACATAAAAATAAATAAAGATATAGTGTCCATGGACAACTAAAAATATTTAAAAAATAAACATAAGAAAAAGTAAAATTGAAAGGACTTAGTACTTGAGATGCAATCTAGGGCTTAAAAATTCACTCGCAAAAAATATCTAGCTTTAAGAACAGCAAGGTAGCTACATGTATTAAAGTGGAGTTATATTTATTTTGATAATAAATATGAATGCTAACTGGTGAAAAAGTATCACAAAATTCTATGAAAAAAACATTTTGAAAACAATTTTTAATGCCTGATTTATCATTTTTGTGGTAAAAAATGCTATTTTGGTTTGGAATTTAATTATTACTGCTGAGAGGGAGAGTGCTATTTAGCTATTTAGCTTGCTATTTAGCTTCTTTTGTTTGTCATTATTTAAGTCAATAGGGGTGCTGTGATTCAAGGCACAGTTCCAAACAGTTCTACCAGTTACCTAAATCTCTTCTTTCCATTCCAAATTCCTCCAAGTGACTCTTTTAGTCGGAAGCAAATATTTAGTTTCACAACTTTAATCATTTTCTTCCTTAGAATGCAGTGGGAAATTGCTCCCTCCTGGGGTGCTGGGCAAAGGGTGCCAGATGATGGCAGGAATGCTGGTGACTTCCCTACTGTCAGTTCACCTCCCCGGAACAGGAACTACCCAAGCATCACTGGTCCAAAGAGGGGTGCTCCAATCCCCCTTCCCACCCCTGCCTATCAGCATCCAGAAGCCATTCTTTGCATGGGTGCTTCTTCATCCTGATCCTGACTGGCAGCTCTGAGGATTAAGCTCAAGTCCTTTGGAGCAGTCGCTTTATGCACATTAACCCCCTGGGGCGCTGAACTCCAAAACCTCTATTTTCTCCCCCTGGGTCTCTCCTGTATCTCACAAAACCCTAGTTAGCTACTATGGTACACAGCCTTTCTTCCATTCTAAGCTATCAAAAGAAAACAAAACAAAACACCAGACCTTTCAACAATAAGATGGATATGGTAATGACGAGGGTCTTTAGGGGAGTAGGCAAATTCCAAGTTCTTTTAAAGCTGAGACTTGGGAATCCATTTTCTTCTTCATCATTAAGACTTCACATTCTCAGCCACAGAATCTAGCTTACACTAGCACAAATCATCACTTGGCTGAATGAAAACAGGGTGTGTGTGTGTGTGTGTGTGTGTGTGTGTATCCATTAAACAGTCCCTCAAAACTGCTGAATGAAAATCAAGACCTGTGTTTTCTTAATCAGGCAAAATTTCCTGCTTAAGTAACTGTATTGAAAAAAAAGACCATCTGGTCTCTCTGCTACTTGAGATTTTTTTCCTAGCTTCCTGGTTAACTTGTACAAAACATTATCATATTATATCGAGATTATTTTTACCATGGACCATGGTGCATTTCCTTCTGACTACTAATAAACCACATAGAAAGCAGTGCTCCATTTTTAGGAAAATATTTCTCATTTTTAAATGGCCAATTTTGAAAGGGGAAAAGTGACTTGAAAGAGGACAATGGATCATAGAGAGAGAAGACAGTTTATGTGTATTTGAACACCTTTGTCAGGGAGAGTTTGAGCTTGCGTTCTCCCTCTCAGTAGTAACAATTAAATTCCAAACCAAAGTCATTGCTGCCCTGCTCCTTCAAGGTGATGAGTATGCTAAAAAACTTCTAAAAACTAGGTCAGAAAATACAATTCATTTCCATGTGGGAACTAAGATGACAATAAAAGTACAGTGAAACCTCCATTATTTGAAATTCTCTGGAAATTTGAGAGTTCTGGTTCATTTAATTTTCTGGTTAACTGAATCACAAATAGAACATCTTTTTTAAAAAATCCTTATACAAATTTTCTAAAATGCTTGAATCCACTCACTTCACTTGAATACTTACAAATCTCATATTACATCTAATTTAAAGGTTCTTAGGTGGTTCCAAATTTTATTTTTCCTTGAGATCATCATTATAAAGCTCTTTTATTCATTTGATTATAAATAGATATTTAGGAGATTGACTTGAATGTATCCATGGCCATAAATTTTTACTTTCATTCACAAAATCATATCTTTATATTTTATATTTTGCATAATGCACAAAACTGATTAATAAAGAATTTAGTGTACAACCAGAGGGAAACGAAAAGTTGTGCTCCATTTGTGTACAATGAAATGAAATGCATTCTGTTGTCACGTATAACTAATTAGAACAAATTTTTAAAAAAGAATTTGGGGAGGGGCAAATTTTGGGTAAGATAAGGCTTTTGTTTGTATGCTAAAGAAAATCTGTAAAAAATAATCCTCCTCTACCTTATATTTAATAGGTGTGAAAAATGAATAAGGGTTTTAATATAGTACTTCTAATCAATTTTGTTAGCATAAATTAAAGACCATATAATACTTTCATATATTTCAACTTATTAAGAAAGTGCTAGAGTTGAGGTTTGCTAGTGGAGCACACTGGCAACTCAAGATTGTCCTGTCCCCAGAAGTCCTTCCTCTTTTCACAGTGCAGTCACAACCAGGTCAGTCCTCACTTGGGCTCCCCATTCCAGTTTCTCACAGAAATTTATTCTATGTCACCTTGAACTCCCTAATAACAACACCATATTGAATCAAAGACCTCTAGTCTTACATCAGGTTTCTTGCCCTTTTGAGAAGATGATTGTAAAAGTAATTCCTAGTCAGGCACAGTCTTATACGCCTATAATCCCACCATTTTGGGAGGCTGAGACAGGAGAATAAAAGTTCAAAGCCAGCAACTCAGTGAGACCCTGTCTCTACATAAAACACAAAATAGGGCTGGGGATGTGGCTTAGTGGTCAAGTGCCCCTGAGTTCAATCCCCGGTACCAAAACAAACAAACAAACAAACAAGAAATTCCTGTCAATACAAGTTAAGACACTGGGAAAAATATCAGATAACATCAATTCCAACTTTACAATTCCAAGTAGTTTGTATTCTATATGGTAAGATAACACTGGGACTCATGTTCTCCCTCTACTTCTCCCTCCCTCCCTGACCCTCTCTCTCTCTCTCCCCTTCCCCTTTTCCATCTCCTACTCACATAAATACACACATCCCTTTTGGGGGGCAGGCATTATTGTGCCCTCATCCCCAAAAGCAGCACTAAGCAAATTTATTTTGAGGTCATACTATGTGCCAGGAATTCTATTAGCTACTGGGCACACAGTAGGGTTTTCACAAAGATTTCCAAAAAGATTGAATGTAGTTGAGGGAATCGGCTATACCAAACTTATAGATCCACAAATAATCTTATAGGGAGATTAGTGATATCAAATTTAGTGGTAGCATTGGTATTTCTGAAGAATGATTATTCTGAAAATGGAACAGTTGTTACACTCTAAGACTCTAGATAAACCATACATATCTATTCATGTGTTAATTTCATCAACTAATATATCTGGCACACAAAAGTGTGGAGTATTTGGGGGGATACATGTATGGAGTATGCACTTTAGATCTCAATATATAACTCAGCATAAACGTTGCAAAGACAAGATCAATGGAGTTTTCTTCTTGTTCATTTTCTCCTATCTGCCCTGTCTTCTTTCAGTATCTCTGCACCAAATCTTGCCCTGAAGAAAGGTAATGACATCCCAAGACTGGGTGCTTTTTCTTTCTAAGGACTCCTCAGGGACTATTAATACTAAAACACCTTGGAGAGTTCTGCAGAGACTTTCTAAACTGGGATGCTTCTAAATGGGGCCAAAGTATCAAGGGTGACTGATTTCACCATCTGACACCAAGAGGTTAACTGAACACACATGGCATACTGGGGCCAAGAATCCAGAGGACAAGGACAAGTAGTCTTGGCTCATTTAGAATGAATGGCCACTCTTCTAGCTCAATCACAGAAGCAGCATGAGGGGGGTACTGCAGATTGTTACCTGCTGACTCTGTGTGAAACTCACCTTCCTTTAAATATTGAAATGCTTTCCTTAAGAAAGGCAAAAAGTCTCATGATCCACTACTTACGTAACTGTTAAACCTGAGAAAGTAGGATGCTTGTATTATTTTGATTCTTCACTGCATAAAACAAAGAATATGTATATATAAAGAAGCATCGACTTTATCAAAATAATATTGATTTGGAGGGTGGAGACATGTAGATGAAATAAAGAATGCATTTTCAATACCCAAATGGTTGACATGTGATTGATTTACATAAGCCTTCCTTTGAATTTCCTTTCTGGGGATCATTCCTTCAACTAACCATAGTCAGCATTTCTTTCAGTATCTACAATTTTTATGTACATTATATAAATTAACTCTAATCCTACCCAAGCCCTAAGTAGCAGGTATCAGTCCACCCATTCTGAGAAAACCAAGACTCAATGAAGGGATCCTGCCCAGGGCCACCCACAGCTGGCATCTGTTGAGTCCAGCTTTAGAATCTGAGTTTTTGTGATTCTCGAAAGTCTCTTTTAAGAGTCACAAAACAGCTGGGCATGGTGGTGCACACCTGTAATTCTAGTAAATTGAGAGGCTGAGGTAGAAGGATTGCAAGTTTGAGGCCAGCCTCAGCAACATAACCCTAAGCAACTAAGCAAGACCTTGTCTCAAAAAATAAAAAGGTCTGGGGATAGAGCTCAGTGGTATTCCCAGTATGGGAAAAAAAAATTTACAAAACATGTTGCTGTTATACCATCTCTCAAAGAGTTAGAAAATTTTAATACATAAATGTAAAGAAAATCTGGACTCTGCATATTTTGGTGGTACTTCTACTACTTCTAAACTTTAATTTGGGAAACACTAAGAGTTTAAGCATTAGTCAATTGTTCTGTATTAGGAGCCATTCAGGAATGTCACATTCTAACCACTTCTCATTTCTCTTAGAAGGACAGACATCTGGATCATATTGGCAAGTGGGTTCTTTAAACACAAGAAAAAATTAGGAGAAAAACCTAAGACTGGATTATTTCCATGAGTCCACTCACCAATACCCCCCCACACCAGTACTCTTATTTTTTATAACTAGCTTGTCATCCATCTTTTCCACTTGGCGAACAATAGCTTATGACCTTCCAGTTAGCGAGTTCACAGGAGAAATATATCAGTTATAATTAATGTTTACTAGAATAAATGCAAATATTTAAAAAACAAAACAGTCCCAAGCACATGTGATTTCCATTTCATTTTATGAAACACTAAAAATCCACTTGTCCACCCCATTAATTATAACCTGCTCTCAGCCCTGACCTGTATATAATTTCCCCTGATGTAAATTGGAACAAGGTGCTCAGAATGGAAGCCGCCTCCACCACAACTGGGTTACACAATGTCAAGTTCCCAAACCTCTCCCAAGTGTAACCTGACATTTTTCTAAGATTAGAGATGGTTTATGAATTTAAAAAGAGGGCTTAAAGACTCACCACAGTTAAACCTTTCAGTAATTCCTGAAATATCCAAAGTAAACAGGACTAAGGAGGCCTTAGGGACACCAAAACCTTGTTTTAAGAGAAGGAACACACTTTAGTAGTTTCTTTACAGAAAATAATGTACATGCATTCAACCAGAATTAAGAAGAATGCAACAATAAACTTTGAGGCTTGAAGCCCTCTAGAGATTTAACAGAGTTTTACATGAATGGGCCTTGTAAAACAGTTCTATGCTCCATGTGAATGATTGAGTTTACACTGCCCATTCATCCTAAATGTTGAAGGCAAAGAGAATGGCAAACTTTTTTAACAGTACTTTTCTTGACAAAATGTAACATATATTCATTTATCATATTCCCCAGAAGCAAATCACCTAGAGGACCTAACCACTAAGAAGCAGCCTTCTGTGGATTGATCTCTCCAGTTATTTTTTGTACATCTTAGCCACAAAAAAAGGGGGGGCTATGCTTTATATTCCATTTTGCCAACTATTAGTTTTAATATAATATATTGGGTGATTTTTCATGTTCACAGACTTCTGACTTCTCAAGATTAATCTTAAGTACCTTTTAGTACAACTGAAGTGTTACAGCTACTTGCCAAATCAAATAGACCATACAAGCCAAAGATTTAATAAATACTAAAATGATTACACTTTCGCACTTTCGCCCATTACAACATATGCTGTCGGTGGGGGGTGATATTGCCCCCAAGAGGTAGAAATTTAGTTCTTAGTGGCAAATAATCTTACTCTTTCATGTATAAATCACAGATATGCATAAATCGATATAGTATAGTTATGGTATTAAAATTTCATGGGGGGTGGAATTGGGAAAAGATATTTGAAAAGGCTCCATGGGAGGGAAGTTGGTAATGAAATAAGTTGTAAATCACTAGAGCATCCAACTTATTTGGAAAAAAACTCATTAGGATCTGGGTTAGGCAGCACATGTTGGCTAACAGGTTGTTTTGAAGACCAATGAACAAACCATCTCAGAAAGGGAACAGACCAAGTGAATCAGCATCTCAACATTTACCAGCTCTTGTTATGTGCTGCCCTCTTGTGCTGTTGGAGCCCCCAGCATGCCTTGTCCCCAGAGCCTTCATTTCCCCAAACAGATGGACCATCAAACCTCCAGTGCTTGTTGGCATCAATACCCAGGAGGTGGTCAAAGACGGAAGAGAACGTAAAAGGTGCACATTGCCTTGTACAAGTGAGCTAATGGCAGAGGAGGAAGGAAAAGGCACAGTTTCTCTTCTGCTCTGTAATCCTAGCAGAGGGTGGGTCAGTTGTGCACAAAGCTACTGTCATCACAGGCCACATTGCTCACAAAGGAGCAAGGCAGGAGCTGAAACTCTATCATCTTCTGTGATAGGCAGCCTTTCTAAAATGGCATCCCAAAGATATCCACCTAGACCCCCAAAACTTGTGACTACAATGAGGTACCACTCTCTGATGCTGAGGTACGGAGAACAGTTGATGCAAGAAAGGGAGACAGATAATCCAAGTGTGCCTCATCACTTGGGCCTTTCAAAGGAGACACTGATGGTACAAGAGGAATTAAGAGATATGCTGTATGTCCAGAGGACTCAGTGTGCTGTTGATGCTTTCAGGGTGGAGGCAGCCACATAAGAAGGAATACAGATGATCCCCAAAAAGAAAAAGTGGACCCGGTTGATAGCCTGAAAATGAATTTGGCTTACAACCAGAATGAGCTTGGCAGCAGATTCTTCCCCAGCACCTCCAGATAAGAGCCTGATCTGGCTGACATCTTGGTTTCAGCATGTGAGACACTGAGCAAAGAGTCAGGCCACCCAACAGAACCATCAGCTAATAAATAGGGGTTATTCTAACCTCTATGTTTGTGGTTATGCACCAATGGAAACTAACATATTTTCACTTCTCTACAACCATTCTAATAGGTGACATCCTGACAACATTTGTCTTCCAAGTCAAAGACCCTGATGGGTGACAATCAGCTTGAGGAATGTTCAATCTTGGACCTCTGAATGATTTCTTAACATTTTGGGAATCTACAATGAATCCTGCCAGACATGCCCTAGCTTTTGACATCTGCTCCATCTGGTAGAAGGAATTTAACTACCTCCTGCTCATGGTTCATTTCTTAAAGCTCTCCACCTTCCTGCACTCCACCACTTGATTTACTCAAAGGCTAGCATCTCCTCCAACTGATGCATCCATCTATTGTAGGCGTTTTACCTGCTTCAAATTTTTCTTTCTACATCTAGAACATTCACTCTGACCTTCCAAATCTCCAGGGCCCCTATTTTCCTATAATGGGTTGGTCAAGAATCACATAAGGGTAAGTGAAAGTCTAACATTCATCCATGTCTAAATTGTCCTGTTGGAAAAATAAAAGCAGTGATTGGTTAAATAATATGCTATGGTAAAAAGAAAGGTCAGTCTTAAGCATCCGAAATGGCTGAATTTGAAACTTGTCTAGTCTATCATCACCTCTGGTACATCTTTTCTGGCTTCCATGTCCTCATTCAAAAGAATAATAGAGCTGGGTGTAGTAGCGCACACCTGTAATCCCAGCACTTTGAGAGGCTGAGACAGGAGGATCATGGGTTCAAAGCCAGCCTAGCAAGGGCAAGGCACTAAGCAACTCAGTGAGACCCTGTCTCTACATAAAACACAAAAAATAGGGCTGGAGATGTGGCTCAGTGGTCGAGTACCCCTGAGTTCAATCCTCGGTACAAAAAAAAAAAAAGAATAATAGTAATGTTCAATTGCAAGGAGTAAAAATGGTAGAGGTCCACACAGAAATCAGTATATATAAAGACTTACACATTACTCTAAGAAAAACTGAGGGAATTGTTTGCATAAAACACTTTCAATGTTTCCCTTTCAGAGAAAGTAGTTTTGTAAATAATCTCTATTTCTTCTTTTATTATAAGAACAAAGCCATCATTAACCTCCTAGAAGGCAGACTTTAGACTGGACAATTAGAGTATTGTATGATACAGAAACAATCCTTTGGCATTAGAATGCTGTATCCGCTATTCTGACCAATAAGAAGGAAAGTGAGTTTTAGGATTAGAAACAAAATCCTGCAGTTGCCACATTTGTTAGACTATTTCTGTTAGGTTTACTATAAAGCAGAGCAAATCCTAAGCACCATGAGGGCAGAGTTCATATTTAATTCATATTGAATATCTATAGGGTCTGCCTGAAAACTGTTGCTCAACAGGTACTTCCTTGCTTAACGCACTTTTGTATGCATCAAAAATTCAATTTTTTTGCTAAAATTTGCCAGGCATGGTGGTACATGCCTATAATCCCAGTGACTCAGGAGGCTGAGGCAGGAGGATGGCAAATTCGAGGCCAGCCTCAGCAACTTAGCAAGGCCCTAAGCAACTTAGTGAAACCCTGACTCAAAATAAAAAATAAAAAAGGCTGGGGATGTGGCTCAGTGGAAACACCCCTGGGTTCAATCCCTAGTACCAGTGAATCTCACCATCGTGTATATCCACAAAAAATTAACTTAAAAAAATAACAGTGGGTAAATGGCAGAAAGATCAA
>PVHX01023024.1:0-26542 GCA_004024805.1 Geosciurus inauris
GGGACCCCAGACCTCGTCCTTTGGGACCCCAGACCTCGTCCCGTGGGACCCCATTGTCCCTCGTCCTCCGGGACCCCAGACCTCGTCCTCCAGGACCCCAGACCTCGTCCTTCGGGACCCCAGACCTCGTCCTATGGGACCCCATTGTCCTTCATCCTACGGGACCCCAGACCTCGTCCCCCAGGACCCCAGACCTTGTCCCGTGGGACCCCATTCCTCGGTCCCCTCGTCCTGTGGGACCCCAACTTGTCGAGCGAACCCACGCGAGGCACGAAATAATCGACATCCTTTTAGTGAAAAGACTGTAAGTGTTAGTTAATTACATAATTTTCCCCTTTTATCCTATGTTATCTTCATGTTCTGATTCCCTTGCATATCTTCATCTGCATCTATATGCACACATAGAAATCCCTAATATTACATAGAAATACATAAACTTTTAAAGGTAAATGTGTTTCATTGATACCCATTTTCCTCTTGCTTTTCCTGTTTCACACACCTTATAGAACAACTTTTTGAAATGTGTCTGTATACACTGACATTTCTTTGTCACTTTCTCTTCTCTCACCCACTGAGCCCTTTTGTCATCAGGCTTTCATCCCCTACCACTCACAGAAACAACTGGCACTCCTGTCACCAAAATCAACTACTACCTCTCTATCCCTTTCTTACTCCATCTCTTAATGGTGTGCAGCATAATTGGCCTGTTGCTTATGCCCTGTTCGTCAAAACACTCCTTTTCCTTGACTTTTTGGGCATCACATTTGTAACATTTTTCCCTCTTTCTTTCTCAGTCACTTTAATAGCTGTGTCTCTTCCATTTGCCCTCTAAATGTGGTAGTTGTTCTGCGTTCCCCTCCAACTCCATCTCATGCTTCTAAATTCCATGTTTATTCCTATGTATCCATGTGTCTCTTGACCCAAATTCCTTTGTTGAACTGCAGATACCAGCTGGATACTTGACATCTCCTTGTGATGTCCAGTGACCATGTTAAATACGGTCAAAATAGAATTATGGAGTCCCCTCAGTCCATTCCCTGACAAACAACTCTTGCTCAGTAAATGAAATAGTCATTCATCTACTGCCTTATGCCAAGAACTGAAAAGATCTCCTTGGCTTCTTTGTTTCTATTACAGCTCCTATCCAATCCACAGCAAATCTTATATGTCTACCTCTAAAATCCACACTGAAGTTACCTATTTTCCATCCCCACACTAACACTCAGGTCGTACTCCTATAATCTCTGTTAAACTACTGTAATGGTTTTCTCATTGCTTCCTTTCTTCCTGTCAATGATCTAGTCCTCACACAATAGCTTAAATGATCTCATCAAAGGTAAACTAGTCATATATATTCCTCTGCTTAAACAGTTAAATGGCTTCCTTTAACACATAGAACAAAACCAGAATTTCTTACTCACAATGGCCATTGTCATCTAAATCCTGTTTCTTTCTCTGATTTCTCTCTTGCCTTATACCTCTCAGTCACCATGATGCAGCTATCTTCTTTGATTTCCTTGAGTATGTCACACTTAATTTCTCTCCTTTTGCCAAGAAAATCTAAACCAGACTTTCTCATATCTGACTCTTGTTACTTAAACCTTATTTCAAATATAACCTCCTAAGGAAGTTCTTCCCAGAGTACTCAACTCATTCCCAGGATTTTAGTTATTCTTTTTTCATATAGCTTGTTTTATTTTTTATAGCTCTAAAAACAATCTGAATGACTGTAACTAGTATAATTTTATTCTTTATTGCCTGCCTGTATTCCTCTAGAAGAGCATGAGCTATAGAAGGGCAGTGCTATGACTGAATACCCATCATGTCCCTCCAAACCTCATATGTTGAAACCTAATCTATAATATAATGGTAATTAGGTGGCAGGGGGTGGGGGGCTTTGAGAGGTGATTAGATTATGAAGGTGGAGCCTCGTGAATAGGATCAATGGCCTTATAAGGGATGAAGTGACAAGAGCTTCTCCCGTTCATTCACCACATGTGAAAGGTGGCTTCTATGAGGCAGAATACTGGCATTCAGCAGACACTGAATCTTACTGACACCTTGATACTAGTCTTCTCAGCCTCCACAACTGTAAGAAATAAATTTCTGTTGTTTCAAAGATATGCAGTTTGTGGTATTTTGTTTTAGCAGCCCAGATTAACACAGGCAGATACCCCTCTTACTTGCATTATTGCTGTTTCTCTAGCTTCAGGCACTCTGATGGCCCCTATAGAAACTCAATATTTAAAAAAATGAATGAATCATTATATGAATTAATTTATCAAATAGATATATAGATGAATAAATGGCTGTAAAATCAATGTTTTTCTAGAGAGTTAGAACTGGCTGAGCTGCATGGAGTTATAAGTTAAAGCAGCTTGCTGGTGGTTTTGTCTGTTCCCGCACAGAGCTGAATTTTCATAGAACTTACTGCTTGATTCACTTTGTGACAACAATTCATAGGGAGTAGCACTTGCTTCATCTTTCAAAGATGAACATAACACAGTGAATACTTGATTCTTTAGTGAATCAGATTTCTGGGGAGCAAATTTATATTGTGTTACTACACTTTAAAAAATGCATAGTTATCTTCCATTAAAATGGCACATATCCCTGTGCAATATTTAGGAAAAAATAAACAGGATTTAAGTCACTTATTCAAAAGATTCAAGGGTGGCTGAGTTAAAATCGGATCTAATCTTTTATTATCCAGAAAAGAACTGATACAGAACTAAGAAAATTAGTCTGTGGTGGTTGATCCCTAGAAAAGGGTTCTTCCTCCATTCTTGCTGATGAAATTTAAATGGAAAAAAAGAAAAAGAAATCAATGGATAAATTTGGGGCTCAGAGAGCCGAGGTGTTTTTGCTCAACTTCTTGCCTGGAACTCAGAGGTGATAAAATCTCATGGAGAACTCAGTGCTAGCATGGACTAGCATCAGCAGAAGTTGAAATGGTGGCAAATCAGTCTAATCAATTATATAGCTTGAAATAGCACCCATCCTCAGTCTACCTGACATCACAAATGATGCAGCAGAGCATTTGGAAATAGCTTGTCCTTGCCCACACTGAAGCAAGACAGGCTAGAAAGGCTTCCCAGTTATGAAAGAAGGACACAGAGTAACCAGCATGAACCTAGTGACTGGAGCATAAGATAGTTGCACACACATTTGGCATCAGGTTTCAGGGGTGATGGATGTGAAAACCAAAGCCATGTTGGCATTGGTAGGGATAGACTTTTTCTTCTAAAAAAAAAAACTTGGTTAAATAGAACTATAGGAAATAAGAAAAGTTATTTGATTTATGATTGAGTTTGGAAGGTTCTAAATATTGCTGCATTTGTGATCATCTCAGAAACTCCAGGGTTTTAATATTTTTTGACAACCAGAAAAGTGCATGGCTTTGGATTTACACTTTCCATTTCAGGACCTACTTTAGTAAGACATTTTAATTATTAAATCAGTATTAGATTCTGAAGCATTAATCAAGTTGAGGCTCACATATTTGAGATCACTATTTGTTTTCCTTTATCACAACATCTTAACAAATTTAGTATTTTTCTTTCAATTGGCATCCAAGCAATATCCCCACAAGTCTTTTAGGTGATTACAACAGAGCATTCCTCTCATGGTTGGTAGTCATATGGACCTCTCAATCAAAGGCAATCAATGGCTCTGGAAGATATCTGGCTGTGTCTGGGTGACTGAATCTCAGTGGTTTTTGAGAGATTTTACCTCTCACTTCTTACCTCCAAATGGACAACCCTTGGGTCTGTACCTGAAGTTGCCTTTCTCTTTCAAAGGACCTTTAATGGTTACTTCTGAGATATCCTCACAGCAAGATGAAAGTGTAGGTATAGATCCTTTGAAGCTGGCAAGAAATACACCTGGAAGTTTTTTCATGGTGGTGAAATAGTAAGAATCAAATTATTTCTAAGTAGATTGTCTGCAGTCAATGTTCACACAGCCTCTCTTACACATTCCATGTGTACCCCTTGATGACTTTAAGTCTTTTCTCTGACCACAGTGCCCTTCATAACTTCACTTCTTTCAACATGAAGCCTTCCTGTCCTTAGTGACATGTTTTATTTCAAAACTGATCCCTCTTTCACAAGAATTATTAAGTATTTATGAGAAACATCATTTACTTGATTTTAGTATTTTCCTGAGAGTTCATTTTAAATCCTTACTAAAGGTCTTTCAGGGCAAAGACCATTCTATCTTTGCTTTGGTGCTTTTCCTCTAACAGCCAGTATGGTGCTAAGATCACACTGTATTACAGATGTATTCTGTATCCGCCATATAAAACAGTGAAATTGGATGTGATGATAGTCCTAATTAGAGTGTCCAGTATGGCTCAGCTGTTTCCTTTTGAAGGAAAAGGATGGATCTCTGACAAAATAATGTATACCTTATTAATACAATTATGATATCTTGAACCTCTGTGCAGGGCAAATAGTCCTGTCATCATTATAAGAAATAGTCTTTGTTAAATATCTAATTACATATCTCCTTGAAAACATAAAAAAATGATATTGAATTTTAACAATTTTCACTTTAAAGTAAGTCTAGTGCACAGGATAATCAATGTAGTAACATACCTTTATGTTCCCTCTGCAGTTTGCAACTGCAATTCACTTTTTACATTCAGTCTATTGACAGCAAGTTTATAGCACTGGTCCAGTTGGTCATTTCATTTATGGAAGAGGACATCTTTTCTTCTAAGGTTTTATTGAGTTTTAAATTTCATAGTAATTGTCACTCACATTTATTGTGTTTTGCTGTTGTTCTTATGAGATATCTGCTATGTTTATTATCATGTTTGTCTCCTGACATATTTCTGCCAGTGATCATGTCAAAGGAATGCATCAAGAAGAGGCAGCTTGGTATCAATTCAACCACAAAACTATTGACTCAAAAGATAACTGGGTTAGTTCAAGCTGTTATATCAAAATACCATAGACTGAATAGCTTAAATGACAAACACTTGTTTCTCATAGTTCTGAAGGCTAGAAGTCCAAGATCAGTGTTGGGTGGGAGACCTCTTCCTGATTTAAAAGTGACTGTCTTCTCAATGGATCTACACAATACAAAGAAAGGGAAAGAGAATACATTAATCTCTTTCTCTTCTTATAAGGATACTAATCTTACGTGGTATCTTCATCTATACCTAATTATCCACACCCCCAAAGAAGTCATCTAATATCCCATTGGAGGTGAGGACTTCAGAACTGAATGGGGGACAGGAAAGGCAAATATATGGCCTATAACAGAAATGTACATTGTTAGAAAATAATAATTTGAATCAAGATAGTCATCATTTGGTTGCAAATTTCAGAAATTCTCCACGAACTCCTTAAGTAAGAAGTGAAAGGATAAAGCTCAGGAGCACTGGAACCAAGGAATGAATGCGAGGCAAGCTAGACTATCCAATTCTCATTTCTACTTCCCTCTATACATTCTCTTCAGTCTCTCCAGCCAGCTTCATCACAAGAGAATGACTGAGAATCATTCAGGTGCCGAGTACAAAATTCCAATGTAAGGGCCATAATTGACTTTTCATGAATGAAGTACTCATTCCTTGCAGATGAATGATGGCTATTAAGACAGCCATGTTAGGTAATGTGTTTCCCATAAGAAACACATGATTTGAGTTGGAATAGGGGTGAGGGACAGGAAGACAATTATACCAGGGAGCTAATCTGGTATGCCCTCTTCCCAGTTTTGCCAGAGTTAAAGAGTTTCTCCAGACTTTGAGAACTTCTGCTGAGAAGGGGAAGCATAGAAATGGAGTGGGAACTTGTGGGGATATTGTATCTAAATCTGTGTATTTTCCTTTTTTCTTTACTTTTTAAGATGAGAAATTCTAGACCATGTTTGCAGGATTCATGGAAATTATTGAATACGGGAGAAGAGAGTAGCACGGGAGTGCTACTGATGAAAGGGCCCACTCAGGAGCAAAATTTTGGAAAAGTAAGAAAGGATGAAACACTCTGAAGCACAATGAGCAGCTGGACTTCACAGGAGGAAGTACCTTTCCACCCGAACAGGGGAGCAGGGACCAGAACAGATGCCGTGCGACTCAGCTTAGTGATGGGAAAGTGAGGGAGCTCTCCTTTGATACTTTCTATTTTCATTTTCCACAAAGTACAAGATAGCTCTATTTCCTGCAAGATGAAGAAAATTTTTAGAAGACGAGAGAAGATATGAAATAATCATCTAGGACAGTGTTTCTAAAGTTATCTGAGATGACAGACCATTTTTATTTTTAATTTCTATTATACCACAGAGCAATCTTTTATAAAATATGATTAAAATGAACCAGTAGAATATTAAACATTTAAGCATCAGGCAAAATACAAAAGAAATTATGTTCATGTTAGATTCAACAAGATTAAAATTATTCCTTGAAATTACTCTAAGTTGTAAACCCTTACTATCAATTTTCATACTTTACTTGTTATGGATCACTAATTAATAGTTCACAAATGAGCACCAGCTTGAGGAAAAACCCCTTAACAAGCACAAGTATAGGAGAGTCTTAGACTTTACTGGGAATGCATTATAGAAATTTTTGGTGATGTTATGTAAATGTTGAAACTTTGTCATTATGAATTAAAAGTGAAGCCAGTTACCCTAATTGTATGATTTTCCTCTATGATATTTAGCTGTTTAAGGTGCATAGAAATAATTGAGTGATTGGATTCAACAGGAGCTGGACTATTTCCAGTGGAGTGAGTGTATCAGAGGTCAAAGTGATAAAAGAGCCCATCAAGGGCCAAATGAACCATGGACTATAAACTGAGTAAAGAGAGGAGTAAAGTGAGAAGAGGAATGACAAATAGAAAATGTTGGGATTAGTAGTTTCAATTTTAATAAGGAATCATATTAGTGAGGTTAGAAGATAGAAGGTGTTGAATTGGAGATTGAAGTGTTTGAACTCATGCTTTCCATGTTTCTAGAGATGGCAATTGTTAAGATGGGACTATTATCAGGCAGCAGGTAGCAGGGAGTAATAGAGGAATGCAAGTATCTTTTGGTAGGACTCCAATGCCAAGAGTCTTCCCCATGTGGGTAGAGTCATCAAGAATCATGATAAGAGTTGGGTGGAGAAAATGATCTTGAGTCAAGAAATCAATGACTTCACCTCATGAAGGGAAATGCATGGAGAAGGGAAAGAGATGATAGTCACTTGCCATTGTGAGCATAAAAAGAATAGGGAAGTTTTGGCAAGATAAGAGTAGAAGAAATGATCTGGAATTGACAATGGGAAGAAAACAGGAAACCAGCTCTACTTTCTGGCCAGGGGTACTGCAGTGTAAAGACAAGACAGAACATGACTTCATTCTGCAGCAATAGCAGAGTCCTCAGGCCCTGCTAATCACAGAGCAAGATTTCCAGAGGGCATAGTTTATATGTGCTTATAAGGGTTTATAGGCGCTTACTTCTACAATTAAGGCCAGTTACAACAAAATTCTCTCTCTCTCTCCCATTTTCTTTTTATCCATGGAATCAGAGATAAAGTAAAGCATACTGCTCCCATGTATCTTTAAGGAAAGTCTGTCAGGATACAAGAAACTATTCTCCTATAATTAAAAATTGAAACAAAATGTTTAGAATACTAATAATAGACTAGAAATATTTTACAAAAGTTGAACATCAATAACAAAATAACCAAGAAAAGATCAATGGCATAAATTATGGTTGAGGGCTGTCTCAACCATATACACTCGAATAAATGAGTGTATCAATAAATAGTGTGGTGATTATACTGAAAAATGGTAGAAGGAATCAGTTACATCATTAGGTTTTTCTCTTTATTGTTTTCAAATATTTTCCATTAAAAGCAAAACATAACTATACTGTATTTTGTTTTATTGTTTTGATTTTTTCCATCTAATTGCAGAAATAAAATAGAATAACATATATTCATAAAAATGTTACTGGGACTTTACTAACACAAAATTTAGCAGTGATGAATCCCAAGACAAGCATGGAGAGTTTAAATGGTTATCAAAATATAGGTTGGAGTAGAGTGGTTTCCTTATCTGTAAAGTGTGGTATTAAAAGGTATCTATCTTAATGATTATAGTGATATTTAGATGATGTAGTCATGTAAAGAATACAATGACACACCCAGTATGTATTTATCTATAATGTATTATTATTGCATAGAAGTTCAAAACTTTAGTAAGTAACATAAATCCAATTATTTGCAATATGCAATAATAACAGATGGCTTATTGCACACCAGGCATTGTTAGAACAATAATTATGAAAATGATAATAAAAGTAAACATAAGACTTTCCAATTACTTCACAGTTACCAAATTCCAAACATGATTCTGAGCACTTTACATGTATAAAAATTTTGTTGTATAATGGCACTGTGAAATAGGTATTGTGATCATAATCCTCATTTTATGGTAAGTAAATTAAGGCACAGAGAATTTTTATGTATTAAGTATTTAACTTTTTTAACAGTAGTAAGAGATGGATAATTTTATTGTCATCTGTTTACAGATAGGAAAGTGGCAAGTATTTAGAAAATTACCTCACATTTTCAACTCATAAATGGTGGAGCTGGGATTTGAACTCAAGCCATCTGGCTCAGAATCATATTCCCAATTATTATGTCATATTATCAGATTGTTACAAATAAGTAGGAGGAGGTTAATGCTCCTATGGAAAAATGGATGATGAACTGAAACAGATAATTCATAACGTCTGTATCACTCACTCTTCTGTTCCTTGAAATGCTCATTATATTCATGGTTGATTGCCTGGGTAGCTTTGTGTGTAAAAGTATAGGTTTTAGTAAAACTAGTAACCTCTACTGTGGGCAAAATTATCCATGGAAATGTTACAATCTTATATTACTTATCCAACCTAATAGAAATATTAATTTATTTAAACATTTATAATTTGTTTTCTTTTTTTGAAATTTTTATTATTTTGTAGTGATGCATTTCAGTCTCTTGAAAATGACAGTGTAGTTCACTGGTTGAAACTGGTGGAAATGGAGAAATTAAAATCTGTCTGTTCTACCATCTTATCCAAACCATTAATTTCCATTATGCTAGTATGATTAATATAAATAGAGATTATAAAATAGCTTATGAAAGCAAAATATAAATCTCAAGTTTTATCTATTTAACATCATTCTTTTGAATCATTATTTTATAGTTACTAAAATGGATATTTACATGTAGTATCATTAAATACAATAAATTATAGACATGGGTATTTTTGTACATATTGAGGGGTACAAGGTGATATTGCAATGCATGTATGCATTGCATAATATTTAAATCAGTGTAAACAAATCTAAGCACTTCAAGAAATTTATCATTTATTTACAGTGAAAACATTCAAAATTCTTTCTTCTACCTTTTACTATACTGAAATGTATGATATATTATTGTTTTCCATAGTCACCCTACTGTGTGTAGCAGGACTTTTAGCTCCTTTTAAATTGTATCTTTGTAGTCATTGTACCTATTCTCCTCCATGCACATTTTCTCTAGCTTTTGGTATATGTGGAACTCAAAAAGTTCCATCTCATAGAAGTTGAGAGTAAATGGATACTTCTATGAGATTGAATTTTTTGAGTTGCCCATTCAAGTAAAATCATGTAGTACTTGTCTTTCTGAGTTTGGCTTATTCCACTTAACATGATGATCTCCAGTTCTATCCATGTTGTTGCAAATTTCAAGATTTCATTCTTTTTATGGCTGAGTAGTATTCTACTGTGTGTATGTGCTACATTTCCTTTACCCAATTCATCAGTTGATGGATACTTAGGTTGTTTGTATTTCTTGGCTGTTATGAAAAGTGCTGCAATAAACATGGTTATGTGAATGTTTCTTTGACATACTGTTTTTATTTTCTTTGAATATATATACATAGAGGTGGGACTGCTGAATCATAAGAGAGTTCTATTTTTAATATCTTGAGGAACCCCTATACTGATTTCCATACTGGTTTTATAAATTTATGAACCCAAGAACTGTGTGCAAAAGTTCCCTTTTCTCCACATTCCCACTTCTGTTAATTTTAAAGTTTTTTTTTTTTATGGATAGGAAGACTTTCTAAGATATCA
The DNA here is from genome assembly GCA_004024805.1 of Geosciurus inauris. Taxonomy (NCBI): domain Eukaryota; kingdom Metazoa; phylum Chordata; class Mammalia; order Rodentia; family Sciuridae; genus Geosciurus; species Geosciurus inauris. Next base: position 10,100 of record PVHX01023024.1, read on the forward strand.
TCATCAGTATGAAAAATATTTTAAAATATAATAAAATTTTACTAACATAGTAAATTGGGAAATTAGAAAACAAATCAGGGAAAACATTTTAATTCCTGTTCAAATATGATTAACTATTTTATAACCAAATATACAGTGAGAAAATGAGATAGTTAATGTTAATTACATAAAATAATATGTTGGAGAAAAACTAAAAGTTCATTGCCATGTAACAATTTGCTAATTTGAATTGAAAATCCCTTAGTTTACTCTCTCAGAGTAGAAATAATCAGAAATTCAATATGGAAAGCAACATTCAAATACTATCATTGCATACTTCCATCTTTATTGAAAAGATAATGGATTTTTCAGTGTATTTCTGTCACTATTCAAAAATTTCTTATTGCAAGGTATAAATTCACAAACAGGTTAAAGGTAGTGTCTTCAGCCATAAGATATATGAATAAATGAAACAGTCAAAAACTGCTTAAACTGAGATTTTGTTAATCCCAACTGTACTAAAATACAGTATTAGTATTTTACACAAGACTGACTCATTTCTCTTCCAGAGCCATTTGTCTCTCTTTTTTGCTTAATAACAGGAAAATACAACTATTGGCAGAAAAGGATATGGAAATATATTAGTTGGACAATCAGTTTGTTATAAATTAATTATAATTGACATCTTTGTGTTCTAGTCATGCATGGTACACTGTTGGAATAGACAATTGAAACACTTTTAAATATTTTTATTTTTTTCTGAGGAGATACTCAAATCTTCTGGGAAAAATTAATATTTCAATCACAAGTGATTTTTTAACAATTACTTTACATTGTTGATTAATAAGATAAGTATCTCTATGGCTATAAACAACTGAAATTTCCAGTCTTATTTAGTTGCCTAACGTAAAAATGTCTCCATTCTTACCATCTTATTCACTAGTCCCTTAACTACTTCTTCTTTATTTTTTATATTTTTGGTACCAAGGATTGAACTCAGAGACACTCAACCACTGAGCTACATCCTCAACCCTATTTTGTATTTTATTTAGAGATAGAATCTCACTCAGTTGCTTAGCGCCTCACCATTGCTAAGGCTGGTTTTGAACTCACTATCTGCCTGCCTCACTCTCCCATGCCACTGGGATTACAGGCATGCATGGCAGCTCCTTGCTAGTCCCTTAGCTTCTAATAGAAGACTTAGCTTTTTGTGTGTGTGTGTGAAGTATCTATATTCTTTAATTCATACCATAGCTATCTTATTTTTCAGTCTATGTATAGTTATAAATTAGTTAATAATATTTAAACAGGGTTTTAAATACCTTCTCAATTTTCTAATTTGCTAATTTAATTTTGCCTTAATTTTATATTATTGTGTAATTAAGAGTAACAACAACAGCAAAAAAATCACTGAACACTGAACAGATTTTTAACAATATTACAACATAGCAATATGTCAGTGTATTATTCATTAGCCTAAGATCTATAGATAGTTATTAAGACACCATTTCCAAAGTAAAACATAAGTAGTTACAGAGAAATTCACATGAAACTACTTCATTTGGGAGCTCTAAATAAAATATCCATTGAGAGAATCATTTAAATAATATGTTCAGCATCTGCTTAATAGTTAATAGCTAGTTCTTAATACTAGCATTTGACTAGTAACCCATTATGTAAACATTCACTTTCTTTTCAAAACCAGCACCAAAAACTCTTATGAGATTGGTTGGTACTTTTGTAACTAACTGATATTGAGAAAGTTCATTTTTTCCTTTAAAGTTCCTATGAGTTACATTAAAAAGTTCAGAAAATGATTGTCTTCATTTTTTCTACTCAGTAGTTCAAGTTGTTTTTAAAGTGTAGGACTAATATTTAATACATCACAGTGAGCATTTCCCATTTCTCCTCACATCTGGAGGAAAAAAATCACACTCTGTACCAAAAACGAAAGATAATAGTCTCCATTCTTTACTGCAAAATATATTTATTGTCCTCATGGCTAGGATAATTTTACAGCTATCTTACTTTTAAAATATTTATTGTAGAGATTTGTATCTGACTCAAGAGGTACATTATATGTTTTGTTTACTTAAAAAACTTAGTATTTCTAAACGATGTCTTTAACTTTTTCTATTCTTCTTTGCTCTGATGCAATAAGAACCTTCTTTCAAGGACTTGACTATGACAAATGTTGCTAAAAATTCATTTAAAACCTTGTGCTTATATGCTTCAACTGCTTTCTTCAGTCTTCAATCTTTTAAAACACCATTTTTGCTTTCAAAAGTCATCTGCAGCTAATAAATGTCTATGAGTTGCATAAAATATCTGACTCTATTGACTATATAGCACCACCAATCTGGGTATTTATGAATTATTTATATTATCAGTAAAATTATGTTACCTGATGTTTAGTGTCACACAGCTAGTAGGGACTGGCACTGCAGCAAATGGAGTTTAACAGTTTAAGAGATTATTTAATAAATGTGACTGGATATCTACTTGAGATGTCTATATTTTGGAACTGAATATCTATGCTTAAGCATGACCAGCTATAAAAATGCTATAAAAGGCGTAGTTAAATTATGCTACATGTAAATTGAAGGATATGTAAGTATGTAATTAAATATATATAGAAAACAACATTCAGATATCTCCATTTACCTGCTTAAGAGAAGGATACTGAGTAGTCAGCAAAAATTGGTGGGGACAAAACATTACAAGATTGGGAGCATAAGACTTGTGTTCTAGAATCTTCTTTGACATTAAGAAATGGCTTAATCTTGAATGAGTAGCATGCTTTTCTAAAATTTTTCTTATAACCTCAACTACATAATAGGGAGAATGAACTAGACCATCTCTGAGATGCCCTTAGATTTTAATTGATCATGATTATACACTCATATACTTAAGTAAGGAACATTTAAAGAGAAAAATTAACCTCAACAGAAAGGAAAGTTAATTAGTGTAACACAGGTAGTTAATACAAAATAAGGTTATTGAATAGTGAGCAAAGTTTTGTAGTTATAGAAGCCTCTCCTAGAAACAAATTATTCAGTTTTTAAGAAATCCTCTCACTTTCACAATGGAGAAGAATTATAGGAGGGTTTCACTGACAACATTTGCAGCAGTGTGCAAAACGTGACATTAGAGATAAGTCACTATTTCCAAATTTTCACATTACTGACTCTATGTCATAGCTAAAAGGAAATGCAACAGAAAAAGCTACAGAAAGGTAGTGAATGTAGACTCTTCTTTAACTGTGGAGTTTGTTCATTTGCAAAAGGAGGAAGAAAGAAATCTCTGCTTTTAGGATATGAAACCTAACACCACCATGTAGTGATAAAACTAGTGATTCTTCATCTGGACCATGAAAAAGTAGCAGGAGCATCTGAAGGGAACCTATGGACTCAGAACTGGTTGGTTTAAAGCAAATGTTGCTTGCTTTTATGGAAGGAAGGGGTGCAGCAGGACCCTTAAAATGTATGTTTACATTAACTGTATTCATTGTCTATCATGCCTATATTGTCTTTCTTTTATAAACTGTAATAATTTATTCCATGAATATTTTCAACTAAATGTTTCTCATTTGTATAATTTTGCAAATTCAAAGTGCAGCCTTTTAGCTGTCTTCAGCTGTGTACATCAATAGGGTGGACCTGAGCCGGGCACGGTGGCTCACGCCTGTAATCCCAGCACTTAGGGAGGCTGAGACAGGAGAATCGCGAGTTCAAAGCCAGCCTCAGCAAGGGCTAGGCACTAAGCAACTCAATGAGACCCTGTCTCAACATAAAACACAAAATAGGGCTGGGGATGTGGCTCAGTGGTCGAGTGCCCCTGAGTTCAGTCTCCAGTACCAAAAAAAATAGGGTGGACCTGTCTTAGAACAACAGTAAGGTTCTATTTCCCACAATGAGAATAACAAACAGCTCCTTCACAAGACTGTTGCCTGAGTTGACCACATCCAGCATTGTAGAAAATATAGAAGCCTATACTTCTTTTTCCCATAGCCTTATAAATGGCCTGTTAAGAGACTTTACATTTTAGTTAGGGCAATAATACTTAAAATTGCTATAAACAATTTGCTTACAAGGTAGTTTAGGAACACTCACGAACAAAATTATTTGCTTCATGTTCAGATCTCCCATGGCTCCCAAATGAAGGTTTAGTTAGAATAAAATGATTGCTTGAATAAAGAAAATTCATTTATTCCTGTTCTAGTATAATTATAATAACTAATTGCAATTAGGTTCATTAATACAGCTATATCTTTTCAACAAAAGCCATCAGGCAAAGACTTTTATTCTCAGTTCAGGGAAAATTGCTATGGAGTATCTGAGGAATTCATGTTGTTTGTCAATATTTGCTTTTGGAGACAAATGATGGTAATTGAATAAAATGTGTGTTTTATTGAATGAGCAATACAATAAGATTTAGGCATGTAAATTTAAAGGATAAATTCATCTACTTTGAAAAGAATTTATTTTTTTACTAATGAAAGTTTTGATTGTTTGTGATGTCCTATCAACAGTTTATATCCAAATAAAATTTATTGAGCATTCTTCTTAACTAATCAAATTGTTAACAACTGTTAAACATACTACAGTAGGCCATAACTCTCAAAGAAAAACTTCAGGTACAATAATGAGATTCAAAATACAGTGTTGAATATCATTTAGTTTCCTGGGGTATAAAACACACTATTGGATGTTAATAGGCATGTTAGCTTGGGCATGTTTTTATTTATTTCTAGAGCAAACATCATAGGCTATCTTGAGACACCTGTGAATTTGAATAATATGAATAACTTTGTGAACTTAGATGGTTTACACACTCTTGAAGCCTGTTATTATTTTTTAATCTGTAAATGGGGGATGGGTGCAAAACATCTTATTTCATAATTGCCAAGACCAAATGAGAATTTTCATTCCTAACTTCTCTTTTTTCTTTAGGCCTTCAATTTATCTCTTAACACATTTTTCCCTCTTACTCCTTATTCTTCCACACTCCCCTCAATTATTGCACATCTGACCTGCTGGAGCCCAGGTCCAGGCTCATGACTGCCTCCGGGGACCCCCAGGGAACCCAGGCCAAAGTGAGGCCCAGGACCATCCCCACAGACCTGTGTGAGAGCCCAGGCCCAGGGCTGCCTCAACAAAGTTGAGTCTACACCATCAGTCCCTTCCTGAATCCATTTTGGGGGACTGCAACCATGGCCATAGACCTCTCATGTAGTAGCCTCCACCTTGGGACAACAGACAGGGCCTGGAGTAGCTGTCCACCACACCATGCCACAGCATGCCACAGCACTGCATCTCTTAATAAGCATCCCAAAGCCAGTATAAGTCCCATCCTTTCAGCCACATCTCTGAAAATGTTGAATCTATCTTGGACCACCCCTACTGCTATTTAGAGTGACTAGATACTACTGCCACCACCATCTTTAGTTGCAGTCTTATCCATCTGGGGACACCTGCTGGGGACTGGAGGTGAACTCCAAGGTAAGGTACAAGTAATCTGTAGGGTTACTACAAGATTATAAGATAGAAACCACAATACCTCAGACTGGCACAGCAAGAAAGGAAGACACATAACCAGCATGAAAAAAAAAACAAAAGGGAAGAAAGTGCCCCAAATAAACCAATACAATAATAGAATCCATTTACAGAGCAGTTGATGAAATATCAGAGAAAGAATTCAGAATGTACATAATTAAAATGACCTGTGAATTAAAAAATGACTTGAGTGAGCAAATACAGGCAGAAATTCATCACTCCAACAAAGAGATAAGGGAGCAAATACAGGTAGCAAAAGATTACTTCAAGAAAGAGCAAGGATTGTGAAACAAAAACAATCAGAAATTCTTAAAATGAAGAAATAAACCAATAAACCAAATAAAAAAACTCAATACAAAGCATCACCAACAGACTAGATCACCTAGAAGACAGAAAATCTGATAATGAAAACAAAAGATACAATCTTGAAAATAAAGTGCACCACACAGTGAAGATGGTAAGAAACCATGAGCAGAACAATCAAGAATTATGGGATAGAATAAAAAGACCAAATCTAAAATTTATCAGGATAGAGGAAGGCACAGAGTTTTAACCCGAAAGAATGCACAATCTCTTCAATGAAGTAATATCAGAAAATTTCCCAAACATGAAGAATGAATTGGAAAATCAAATACAAGAGGCTTAAAGGACACCAAATGTACAAAATTACAACAGATCTACACCAAGGCACTTGATAAGGAAAATGCCTAGCATACAGAATAAGGATAGAATTTTAAAGGCCGCAAGAGAAAGGAATCAGATTACATATAAAGGGAGACCAATTTGGATCTCAGTAGATTTTTCATCCCAGACCCTAAAAGCCAGGAAATCATGGAATGACATATACCAAGCTCTGAAGGGAAATGAATGCCAACCAAGAATCTTATATCCAGCAAAATTGAGCTTCAGATTTGATGAAGAAACAAAAACCTTCCATGATAAACAAAAGTTAAAAGAATTTACAGTGAGAAAACATGTACTACAGAGCATTCTCAGCAAAATATTCCATGAGGAGGAAATGGTAACCAACAATGAAAATCTGCAAAGGGAGGAACTACCCTAAAGGAAAAACCAATCAAAGGAAAAATCAAGTCAAGTTAAAAACCAAAAATAAACCAAAATGACCAGGATTTCAAATCATATTTCAATAATAACCCTGAATGTGAATAGCCTAAACTCATCAATTAAAAGACATAGACTGACAGATTGGATAAAAAATATATATATATGGCCAAAAAATATGCTGCTTTCAAGAGACTCAACTCACAGGAAAAACATCAGCAGATTGAAGGTAAAGGGTGGGAAAAATGTATCACCACACATGGACCATGTAAAGAAGCAGGGGTTTCCATCCACATATCAGATAAAGTGGATTTAAAACCAAAGTCAGTGGAAAGGGATAAAGAAGAATATTTCACACTGCTTAAGGGAATCATACAACATCAACAACATTTAACAATTGTAAATATCTATACCCCAAACAATGGGGCATCTATGTATATCAAACAAACTCTTCTCAACTACAAAAATCAAATAGACAATAACACAATAGTACTTGGTGACTTTAACACATCTTTCTCACCATTGCATAGATCTTCCAAACAAAAACTAAACAAAGAAACCATAGAATTCAATAAAACAATCAATAATTAGACTTAGACATATATAGAGTATTCCATCCATCAACGAACGAATATACTTTTTTCTCAGCAGCACATGGATCCTCCTCCAAAATAGATCATATGTTATGTCACAAAGCAAGCTTAGCAAATACAAAAAAATAGAGGTACTACCCTGCATTCTATCTGACCATAATGGAATAAAATTAGAAATCAATGACAGATTATAAAATAGAAACTACTCCAACACCTGGAGACTAAATAGTATACTATTGAATGACACATGAATAACAGAAGACATCATGGAAGATATAAAAAATTCTTATATGTAAATAAAAACTCCAATACAACATATCAAAATCTCTAGAACACTATTAAGGCATTTAGAAGAGCAAATTTCATTTCATTAAGCCCATTCATTAAAAGAAGAAAAAGTCAACAAATAAATGACCAGACACTACATCTCAGAGCCCTGGAAAAAGAGGAATAAATCAATGCCAAAAGAAGTAGAACACAGGAAATAATTAAAATCAGGGCTGAAATCAATGAAATTGAAACAAAAAAATTCAAAAAATTGACAAAATTTGCAGGTTATTTGAAAAAATAAATAAAATTGACAAACCCTTAGCCACACTAACAAAAAGGAGTGAGTAAACCAAATTACCAAAATTTGTGATGAAAAAGGAACTATCACAACAGACACTACTGAAATACAAAGGATAATTAGAAACTATTTTGAAAATTCATACTCCAGTAAAATAGAAAACCTCAAAGACACTGAAAAATTTCTAGAGGCATTTGACCTACCCAAACTAAACGAGGAGCCCTTTATCCAGATGCCTTTCAACAGATGAATGGATAAAGAAACTTTAGTATATATACACAATGGAATATTACTCAGCATTAAAAGAGAATCAAATTATGGCATTTGCAGGTAAATGGATGGAGTTGGAGAATATCATGCTAAGCAAAGTGGGCCAATCACAAAAAACCAAAGGCTGAATCGTCTGTCTAATAATTGGATGCTGCTTCATAATGGAGGAGGAGCCATGGGAAGAATGGAGGAACTGTGGTCAAAGGGGTGGTATGGGAGGGGAGGGGATATGGGGGCAGGAAAGATGGTGGAATGAGATGGACATCATTGTCCTAGGTACATGTATGACCGCACATATGGTACAACTCTACATCATGTACAATCAGAAATGGAAAGTTGTGCTCCATTTGTGTAGAATGAATCAAAATGCATTCTGCTGTCACATAAACCTAAGTTGAATGAATGAATGAATAAAAATAAAAATGACTGCATATCATTTCTCTCTTTCATATGGACAAGACTGTCAGATCTTTCACCAAAAACACAGAATTCCTTCTCTTATTGTTACGCACCCAGCTTAACCCTTCTTAGCTCCCCTTCCTGGTAAGTGCTGCCATTTGACTTAGTTGGGACAATTAGAGAGTAGAACTGAAAAATGTTCTTTAAGAGCTGGCTCATGGAAGCCTGGATGTCATTCCAGTGTTTCCCACAAGCTCACTGAATGTAGAAGACTCTGAATATATGGAGAAGAGGGGTCACTGCCCTGATTTAAAGGCACCTGGTCCCTGAATAGCTTGTGGATACCGACATTAAACTGTTAACAAAAACAGTTCTTTTATAGGTATCTACTGAAATGGGAGCTCTCTTTACAAGAATTTGCATTACTTTAACTCTGGGTATTGGTACTTTGAAATAAAATGTTAAGGGAACTTAAGCATTAACTTAGTGGTTGGAAGGGTTGGAAGAGGTTGGAAAACAAGATATTACCTTTGAGTGACATTTTTTTGTTGGCTATGCTTAGAATGTTGTGTATGCTTTGAATGCTTAGGCTGTCTGCTATGCATACACGAGGAAGACATAACCTTGGGCAAACAGTGAGCAATATGCACATAAGAAAATGAAAAGAAATGGAGTCCTGAAGTCTGAGTTATTGCAGCATTGAAAAGCAACTTCTTTTAAACCTTAAACAGTATGACTAAGAAAGATTTTAAATAAGAAAATCACATTAAGGCTCAGTCTTATAGCAAAATTCAGACTATTGCCTTTCTATTTAAACACGTTGTGTTAGATGCCTTGAGGCAGCTGCTGTAAGTTGAAAGAAACATGCAAAAGATGGCAAAAAACAGTAATCTGTCTTAATAATTATACTTAGGAAAGAAGTTTGCAAAGTTAGAAAGGAGCTGTTATTGGCATATTGGCACATAGAATGTTTTTTAAGAACTTACATATCTAATCAGATTAAAGAGTTTTTTAAGAAATTCTATAGCTCAAGAATCCATAGACCTGTATGGAGAATAAAAAGGATTTGACTTTTGATCTTAAACCAACATTCAAATCCCCAAATAGCTTGAAGACGAAGTGGGCTGTTCAAGTTCTAAAGCCTTGAAATGGGCTAAGAATATGCCCCATCCCTTACTTCAGATCTGGGAAGGAAAGAGAACAAACAAGGAAGGTCCACTCAGAACAATAGGCTTTCTCCCAGAAAGCAGAATTGGGTCTTATCATGATCACGAAGGACTGTGCAGATGTAGAGGCAGGTGGAGCCAGAGGCTTATAAGAATTCAAATCTGAATCACTACACAGAAAGTCTCATGATGATATCCTCAATAAATAATTCCATGAGCAAAAAATAAAAGCAGTACAGAAATTGAATGTTCTCCACATCCTCCTAGAGGGCTTGTTAAAATGCAGGTTGCCAAGCTCACCTCAAAGTTATGGTTCACGGGATCTACAGTGGGGCCCAAGAATGTACATGCTTAAGTTTCCAGGTGCTGCTGATGCTGCTGGTCTGGGGACCACATTTTGAGTAAAACTGACTTGAATGTAGGTGTCTCAGAGAAACCTGAGATTCAGGTTTGCAGGTCACTGTATTAAGTCTTATCCAATCTGAGAGCAACTAGTGCATTATGTATATTTTGTATTTCTTCCAATCCTCCCTCTTCAAATTTGTATTTCCTGCCTACTTTTGCCTCTATTTATCTTACCCTCTCTGTGTTCCTTTTCTTTATTTCTCTTTGCTCTCTTTGTCTTTTCATTCCTCTTAATTCATATTTATTCTTTTCTCTTTTCTTCTTGGTCTATCTTCCTGTCTTTGAAAATTCTCTGTGGACTAAATTCAAATATGCATCTCAGGGTAAAAAGTTCCAGGGATCTAGAAGAGTCCTCATTGTAAATAGCCTTCATAAAAAAAAAAAAAAAGTTACAAGCTATTTCAGGAATTGTGCACTCCCTTAAAGTGGTACTGTGTGTATGGCTAACAGTTGATTCTTTACAGCTGAACCATCTATTGCTTATTAATCAAACTCCAAATTTTTTAGTTTCCTTGGAAGAAACTAGGTTTAGCTTTCAAATAAAAAATAAATTCTAAATAATTATGCTTAGAAATTATGGTGACATTTTATTATTCTCTCTTAAAACTTGTAGGACTATGGAAAGTGTTTTCAACTATTCATTGGAATACCTCTGACAAAAAGCTTTCAAAAAGCTTCCTCTTCAAAGGTCTAAATAAATGTGTTTAAGCCAGATGCAGTGGTGCATGCCTGCAATCCCAGCTACCTGGGAGGCTGTGGCAGGAGAATCACAAGGTCAAGGCCCACCTAGGCAACTTAGGGAGTCATTCTCTCAAAATTTAAAAATAAAAATAAAAAGGGCTTGGCATATAGCTCACTAGTAAAAAAAACCCTGGGTTCAATACCCAGTACTGGAATAAATAAATAAGTATATAAAATGTATTTAACAATCCCCCAGGTGTGGAAGTTTATCCTTGTATTCTCAGATCTCTTTGGCTTCAATAAAGGTATATTTCTGTTTAGTCTAACTGCAATGAAGATGTAGCTTGGTAAATTAGCACCCTCTTTAGACATATTTCAAACATATAAGGGCAACCCTTGTGAAGTCTAAGTTATCTCATGTTTACAATAGAAAAGTATCACAAAGTTTTAGATCGTGATAACTTTGAAGCTTTTAAAAAATTATTAAAGACCAAGGTTATTTAGCCTAGCATGAACATTTAGCCAAAATTTTCAGGATTAAAATTATTAGGCATTGAAATATTCTGTCATTATTACTGATTTGTTGGAGATGTAGTAATGTGCTTTCAAACTTCCATGATAATTTTAATCTTCTCATTTTATATTTCTGTAACCTAGATGTTAAAAAATTCTCATTATGGTTCTTATAGGAAAGCCATGCATTTTATTGCAATTGTATGCTCATCTATTAGGATAATCTATTTCCAGACTTGACCAAACTCAGCCATTCCAAGTCATCATTTCTCCAAATCCCTTTTCACGTTGGACCCCACTTAACAATCCTTAAACTTCATACTTTATACCTAGCCCTCAGATTACCTTTACTCCAGCAGAGCTACTCAGTCATTTTTTATCTCAAACAAAATTTCTAGATCCCCTTCCATGCTATCTATACTTTCTAATTTTTCTCCACCAGATTGATAAATATGTAGTTTCATTAGAAGATTCTAATCTCCAATTAACTCCACTCCATTTTTGTAAGACACATCTGGGTTAAAATTTGGGACTCTTTCCAACTGTTTTCTAAAAGGTGAAAACAAATGTAGCAGTTTATGTAAAAAGGAAGAAAAAAGAGCTAATATCCTTAACTGAGTTCTTGGAGGATGAGAATTTTATCACATTCATCTTGGTATTACCAAAGTGGGCATGATGCCTCACATAGAGTGAATAATAAATATTGTTTTCTTATTTTGTCACAAACGAATTTAATCTATACCATAAATTATATGTTTTTGAGTTTCAATTTAACAAGTGATTATTGTGTATGCATAAGATATTATTCTAGCCATTTTTCCAGAAAAAAGAAAAACTCACAGTCCTGTACTCAGAGTTTGAGGTATAGGAATCTGAACAAGTAAATTGGCAATGAGACATATGAGACATCTACTATAATAAGAAAAGCACATGTTTTTTGTTTGTTTTGTTTTATAGGAGCATTTAAGGGAAATATTCTAATTTCTAAACTAGGATCATGGAAAACAAGGAGGAATTTATAAGCAAAGTGAAAGAAGTGAAGAAATCGCATGTACAAAAGCCTAGGGACAAGAGATGGTATCAAGTTTGGGAACCACAAATAATGTTAAATGGCATATTTTAGCACATGAACAGAGCCATGACTAGAGATAAATCCAGAGAACAGAAAACAAGATAGCACCATATCAAGAAGGACTTTAAGGGCTAGGGATATAGCTCAGTTGGTAGAGTGCTTGCCTTGCATGTATAAGGCCCTGGGTGCAATCCTCATTACCAAAAAAAAAAAAAAAAAAAAGATTTAAAGTGAAAATGGAGATGAAATTAGCTCATTTCAAACCTGGAGATAGCAGTGTATTATGAAAGGCATTAGGTCTATCACCTAGGAAGTAGAGTAAATACAAAGCTGAGTGTATTATATTGACTAACTCAGAGATGAGCTATATGTATATGGACAGAGTGGTGACCTGTGTTTTATTTTAAACATATATAACAATTTATCAATAAATTTTGCTAGATATGTTCCACAGTAAGGTAATAAGTGAAGAGAATCTCTATGCAAGAGAATATCAGGAAAAGGAAATATGAAAGTCATAAGGGACAACGCTACTGGAATTCATAAGAACTGGTGACTGGGAGGAAAGGAAGTGAGAACAGAACAAATGTGGTTAGTTAGTCGTGAGACTAAGGAAAAGGAATGAGTCAAGCCTTGCTTTAAGATGCAGGCTTGGTTAAGTATTTGCTTTTTAGAGCATACTTTATCTTTACCAAATGTGTAAGGTTCTGGACAGCAGGACTTTTTCCCTTCTGCTGACTGCATCAGTTACAGAACTCTTCTAGAGCAAGTTCCAGTGAAAAGCTGCAGAATGACCCTCTCAGGGTAAAGAGCAAAACTGTATTCAAAATTCTGCATGTGTAGCTTTTTTTCACCTCAGAATTTGTGCAGCTCAACAAGGCTATCCTAAAGCAAAACTTTTTAAAAATGAATATGAACAGAAAATAGATTGGAGAGAATCCAGAATGTCAGAAATGAATAGTACAATCTTTCTTTGCCAATAACTGAACTGAAGCATGCAGGAGGAAGGTTTTGTTTCTCTGATTAATATACTTTATCATTTATCTTAATATCCTCTAAAATTACTATATTTATACAAATTTTGGGTTTCATTTATCTTGTATATACAAACACTTTTCTATGTAATAGAAAATAAATTGCAAATGCTCTCCAACATAAGCAGTATTTACTCGCAAAATATCCCAGTATTTATGAGACAGGTGAATTACCTTTATCAACATAATATGACTGTATCTACAGTGAGCTGTAAATTATTAGACAGCTTTAGGCAGGCATATGAGGAGGTGGGTGGAGAACAATATGGGATGCATCAGAGGCAATGTAGCTGGTTTAACTGACCCCATTTAACCAACCTTCAAAATGAATCTTGCTCTCTATCCTGTAAATAAATCATTCTCATTAAATCCTGTCAAATGACAAATGCTGACTGATGTGCAAATTTCTAATATGCTCATACCCTTCTGCTTCTGTACTTTGAAATGTTTGCTTGTTGAGTAGATTCCAAACATGTTGATGTTGACTTTATTAATGATGTCACATAGCTAAAAATTTTTATTTTCATATTATGGATTAATACATTTTCTAATACCATGAAGCGGTTTAGTTGATGAACATTTTGTGATAAATTTTGAAATATATCTATTTTCATGAATTTTAAGATTCGTGAAAACAAAACGATAAAGTCTTCTGTAGAAGAAATGGCTAACTTAGACCAAATTTTAATTCCTAGTGCTTCTCATAATAAATGAACTAAAGTAGTGCATGTGGATCCACAGTTACAGGTCACATTTCCTAGTCTGCTTGCAACCAACTTAGTTATTTTACTCTATTCTCTCTCCATAAATTTTAAAAGCAAAATTTATGTCTGTAATTCCAGATCAGTTTCAATATAAAATTCAAGTCTCTTTTCTAGAACTGCTGCCTTCTTTAGGCTGGAATATCTATAATTTGGTAGTGACATTCTTTTGATCACAAAGATAAGGGCAATGTCCCCTGAGTCAGTAGAAAAAATGATGGAGGAAACCTCCATCTCTAGAAGTTCTCATGTGGTAAACCTGCCCTACTATTTAACTTTTCATAAGAGAGAAACCTTTATATTAGAGCCAGTGTATTTTGGAGTTTTCCTTGTTAGAGTATCTTTCGTCTATATGAAGACAGATTTCTTACCCATCAATTCCACTGGTAGGAATACATCCTAAAGAAATAATCTTATATTTGAAAAGGAAGCATTGTTGCATACTTTTTATCCTCCTTGATGCCAAACGGAAGAATGAAGCCAGTTTCATATATTAAAAACAAATACACTTTGCCATTTTGAAAAGGGCCTACTCCAGTAAAGAAAGAATGAAAACATTACTAGTTATATTTTGGGTCCGGAGTGTCCCCCAAAAGTTCACATTCTGAAAACATGGTCTTCAGTGAATGGAGCACTGGAAAGTGGGGCCTAACACACGGTGGCAGTCAGCCTATTGTCACTGTGACCAAAATACCAGACAAAAACAACTTAGAGGAAGAAAGATGTATTTTTACTCATGGTTTCAGAGGTCTCTGTTTATGACTGGCCAACTCCATTACAGAAACATAATGGCAGAAGGGCATTGCAAAGGAAATTTGCTCAGCTTATGGCAGCCAGGAAGCAGATAGAGAAAGGGGCTGGGGAAAAGAATAAACCCTTCCAGGGTAGACCCTAGGACTTCTTTCCTCCAACTAGGTTCCACCTCCCAGCTGACTATTCAACTACCAATGATTAATCCACTGATGAGGTCAGAGCCCCCATGATTCAATCATTGCCTAAATGCTCCAACCCTGAACCTTGCTGCATTGGGCACCATGCTTGCAACGTGAGCTTTTAGGTGAATCCCAACCATAGCAATATTTTTGATTTCTCAATGAAATTTGAAAGATTTTATTATTGCCCAGGTATTTTACATAAGTTGTCTTTTTATGTGAAGTGATATAATTTTCTTATTTTGCTAATATGGGACACTGACAAATGAGCACTCTGAGGGATGTTGTCAGAAATCATGCCATATGAGATAAAGAAAGAAGGAAGTGAAAATACATAGCTTATAAGAAATACTTACTTTATATATAACTTGATAAATTTATTCAAGTATTTTAAAATCAACCTAGTGGAATAGATAAGACTTAGAGTTAGTTATTGGAAGTAAACAAAACAACAACAAAAGCTCACTCTTTAGCTTTATAAAGGGTATATTTTTTAATAAAGTATGGACTTTTTCAAGACTGAAGAGCTAGCTATCATTAGCAATTCCAAAAGGAACCTGAAATACCATTTGGAAGAGAGCATTCAGTGGCACCTAAGTTCACTTTTAATCCTGAAAATATGATTCCTCATTGATCTCAGACAGTTTTTCTTTGTCAACATCCATTACCAAAACCTAGCCGGACTGAAAATTGAAACAGCAGTTTTTATTTATGTAATTGCTCTGCCTTCTTTTGTGTGCTAAGAACACAAACTCTGGATGAGACTGATTTCTTCCAAATCCCAAATATAAACTTGCAGAAAGTTACTTGTGTTATGTAAGTTATAGTTTTTAAAATTTCTAAATTGAGTTTGATTTTAATGTTTAATGCTCGGGTTTTTGTGGGTGTTAAGTAAGACAATTTAACTGTGTAATACATTTCTATAAAAAGAAATTCAGAAAAAAGAAAATCAAGGAATATTAGATATTATTTTTTGTTTTATTTTCAGTTTGACAGCCTTTATTATTTTTTTATTAATTAATTAATTTACTTAAATGCATTTCAAGTCATAGTACATATATAGAACTCAATGTTTCCATTTCTCCGGTTGCAAACCAGATAGAGTCACACCATTTGTGTCTTCATACATGAACCTAGGGTAGACATGACCATCTCATTCAACCATTTTACTACACCCACTCCTCTTTCCCTCCCCCATCCTCCCCCCTGCCCCATCCAGAGATCCTCCATTTCTCCTATGTTCCCCATTCCCACCCCCCTTATGTATCAGCATCCACTAATCAGAGAGAACATTCAGCATTTGGTTTTTTGAGATTGGCTTACTTCACTTAGCAAATGTTATCCAATTCCATCCATTTACCTACAGATGCCATAATTTTATTCTCTTTTATTGCTGAATAATATTCCATTGTGTATATGTACCACAGTTTCTTTATCCATTCATCTATTGAAG
>PVHX01023025.1:0-26552 GCA_004024805.1 Geosciurus inauris
TGTGTGTGTGTGTGTGTGTGTGTTTAACTCAACATATTCCTTGAGGTTTGTCAATATTGTGTGTGTTGTCAAAGAAAAAGCCAGGTAATAAAGTGCTGTTGGGAGGTTTTAATCAGTAATCATAACTCTTGGAGTTCATGCTGCCTTGAACTGAACCAACTGAACTTGAGTTTGAATAGAGGTGAGTTGTTTTAGGGGAAAAGAATGAAGCAGGGAGGTAAGCAGGGTCTCAGTAGGGTTCAGGAGGTGAAAAATTACAGAAAGCAGGAAAGCAGGCTTGGTGCATGGCCACCCAGCTGGCTTTGCTAACTGGTGCTTTTGGAAGTCAGTCTCCTGCCTCCCATGGAGGCTGAGGCCAGAGCCCTGTCTTCAGCTGTTGGCTAAAACAAACAGCCAGTTCTTTTGGCAGCCTTGAGTTTACTCAGGCAGGTACTTGAAGGGATGATGGGGTCGTCCTAAGCATGGGGCCTTGAGCTGTGAGAAGTTATGTTAGTGTTTGCTCAAATCTTTCTAGGCCCAGGCTGAGACCTGTCAGGAAGAAGACTCAGAGGAGCCTGGCTAGAGTTGGGTCTCTGAGAGAATCTTTGTCAGGGTAAAATCATTTGCATGTTTTTTCCTGGTGTGTGATTTTTTTTGTGTGTGTGTGTGTATTCACCTGTTGATGGGCATTCACATTGGGTCCAGCCATTGTAAATAGGCTGTCAACATTCTAAAGTAAGACTTTTAATTTCTCCTGGATTCTCCTTGCTAGGAGTAGAATTGCTTAGTCATAGGGTGGGTTGATACTTAACTGCCAAACTAATTTCCAAAGTGGCTTATCAGTTTACACTTCCACGCAATATCTCAGAACTCCAGTTGTTCTCTATCTTGTTAACATGGGTATTGCCTAGAGGTGCCAGATAGCATCTCATTATGGCACAAATGACATTTCCCTGGTGATTCTTTTTTTTTTTTTTTTTTAATATTTTTTAGTTGTAGGTGGACCCGATACTTTATTTTTATTTATTATTTTTATGTGGTGCTGAGGATTGAACCTAGTACCTCACCCGTGCTAGGTGAGCGCTCTACCACTGAGCCACAATCTCAGCCCTGGTGACTCATTTTTCACATACTTACTGGCCATTGTGGTATCTTTTATATACTGTCTATTCAAGTCTTTTGTCAATTTATTATATATTCTAGGAATCCTTTAACAGACAAATGTATTATACATACATGTATAGGAAAGTAAAATTTTAAAATATAATTTACAACAGCATAAAGAACTGGGAGTAAATTTAGTGAAAGACAGGGAACACTTTTACACAGAAAATTATAAAATATTACTGAGACATTAAGGACTTTAAATGGAGAAATATTTTGCTCAGACATTAGAAGATGTGATGTAAAAACCTTAAGATTTTTATTCTTCTCAAATTACTGTATACAGTGAAGTCCCAATCAAAATACTATACATTTTTTTGAAGAAATTAACAAATATATATAGAATAGAGGATCTATATGGTGCTCCCTGTCCTCCCTCCTTCTGAAAACAAAACAAAACAAAACAAAACAAAAACCGACTTCAAAATAAGTTGGAGAACTTATACTGCTTAATTTTTGACACTGTTTAATTTTAAGATTTACTGTAAAACTATAGTAATCAAAATAGTGTGGCAATGACATATAGATGAATTGATCAGTGAAATGGAATGGAAAATTCAGAAATAACCTACATATGTACTGTCAGTTGATTTTTGCCTCAAGTGAGTAAGTCAATTCATTGGGAAAAAGAAAGTCTCTTGACCTAGTAATTCTGTATCATCTGGATCTTCAGGTGGAGAAGAAAGTGTTGACCTCCACTCATTTCATATGTATGATTTGAGGATGGATTGTAAACCTACATATCAAAGCTAGAACCATAGAGCTTCATATGAAAAGGAGAAAAATCTTTGCAACCTTGAAAGACCAAAAAGCACTAAATATAAAGGAAAAATAAATATTTTAAGAAAATGAACAGGCAAATCATATTTACGATATGTTCTTAAATCTTTTTTTCCCCAAAGTAGTTTAGGATTATTTAGATTCAGGACATCTTATTATTATTTTACATATTGGCTGTTGTTTTGTAAAGTTAGAGATGGGACATTGTACCCAGGGAACTTTCTAACTAGGACCCCCTGTTTATTTCACCCTGTTGTGAATGTTGGTCGCTTTTCCATTTATGCTTTGCCCAATAGCAGAGAGAATAGATTTTATTATTTTTATTTTTGATTGACACATAGTAGTTGTGCATACTTACAGGGTATAGTGTGACATTTCAGTACATGATACCGTGTGTAATGATCTGATCAGGGTAGTAGGCATGCCATACATTTAGCATTTCTTTGTATTGGGAGCATTCAAAATCCTCTCTGCTAGCGATTTTGAAATAGTATATTGGTTGTGGTCAGCTGTAGTCATCCTATTGTCTGCAGAACAGCAGAGGTTATTCCTTCTGTCCTCCTGCACCCCTGTGCCTGTTAACCATCCTTTCTGTCCATTCTGCCCCACACCCTTCCACACCACTCCACTGCTCTGACATCACTTCTTTAGCTTCCACATAAATGTGAGAGGGACAGTAAATTTTAGAACATATTAATTCACTTAATAATTATATATTAGATGAAATCAAAAGGCAAAACAGTATTTTTTGGGGGAAGTAATATACTCAAAGCTATTTTTTTAGGTGGTTCAAATGAGGGCTGGCAGAGGTACTCAGACCTCAGGAAGGGCAGCAAATGCAGCCTGTGTTTAGGTGTAGTCTATTGCCCTTAAGATTTTGCTTCCTGCTTTCCTTTTATAGATCAAGAATAAAACCCTCAGGAAATAGAAACTAAAGATGAAACCAATAGAACTGAAAGAGTAGCAATAAAATTCAAGTTGGAGGTAGTACAACATCTTAAAAGACCACAGCTAGTAAGTATACAGCTAAAACCCGTCTTGAAATTTTAATGCTGAGATTAGTCAGTTGATTTTTTAAAAACTTTTTTTAGTTGTAGATGAACATAATACACTTATTTTATTTATTTGTTTGTTTTTTATGTGGTGCTAAGGTTTGAACCCAGTTCTTCACCCATGCCAGGCAAGCGCTCTACCATGGAGCTCCAGCCCCAGCCCAGTCGGTTGATTTTTGTAGTCACAAATACATACCTGTACACATAGATGGGCATACACACACACACACACACACACACACACACACACACACACACACACACACTTTAAACAACCAGAATGTTAGGAGGGAAAGTGAGGATGTGGGAGATCTAAATCTAGGTGGGTAAGTAGGTTTGAAAAGCTGAATTTAGTTCCCTATGGCAGTAGAAGTTATGCAGTTTGAGGCGGCTGCCTTTGTAAATCTGGCTTCTTTTTCCTGGTAGAGTTTTCCCAGGAGTGGTATGTGCTCATGTTTGTCAAGCATTTGGAATAATGCCGGGTGTGCCAGCCTTCATTCTTGGACAGGGAGAGCAGGGAGGGCCCCTTCCCTTCCCTGAGCCTGCTGGGAGGGATTTCACACCTCTCTGATGAAGGACCCATTGTTGCAGTTGACACTCTTGCAAATGAGATGCTGCCTGTAAATGCTTCTTGAGTGAATAGGTGGTTGGACTGGGTTGGTGTTTCTCCGGAGGAATGTGAAATGATTCTAGGTGGGACACAGCCAGACGTTTTACATTTCAATAGGTAGGAATTTATTAGTGTTGCATTAGAAGAAAATATGTGGAGCAAGTCATCCTGGGTATTAGGCAGATGCAGTGGGGAGTTAATGACTGAACCAAGCAAGGGGTAGGTGACTCTGGAAATCGAGAGCCCTGGCAGATTGAATAAAGACTGGAAAATGTTGAAGGTCTTTCCAAATCTGACAGTTTTGATTCTTTAAATCAGTTTTAAACAGGAAGTCAGGATATATAGGAGTAAGGGGTGTTCTTTGGGCTTTGTGTTTTGAGCCAGGAGTGCAGTGGAAGTGGACGGCAGAAGGAGATGCGCAGTGTCCTGGATGGTGCGAAGATGCCACTGGCGACAGCACTGGACGCCTCGGCGTTCACTCTGGGTCGTCTGTGTGTGTCTGTAACTGCACATACAGTTTGCATACAGTGATATACATGTTATATAGATGGCTATATGACACATATATGTTTTTCTAAAAATATTAGAAATGTTCCTTACATATAATTTTGTAGTCTGCTTTGTTCATGTAATATGTATACCTTCGTATTCAGTGTTCTGTGGAAAGGTCCTTATGCCCAGTGCTGTTACTTGCTTAGGATGAATCCTGAAGTGGTATAGTTAGGCCATGGTGTAACTGAAAACTTGGTTCCTGTCCCCAATGCCAATCTAATAATGACACGGTTTTGAGAAAACGAAAAAAGAAAGGCTATTGCTTTGCTAGCAAAGGATAAACACAGAGGACTCCTGTCCCTAGTCTGTGACTTTCCTAATCAGGAGGTACAGGGGATTTTAAAGGAACTCTTCAAGGGTTACATTCCAGTAGAGGGTCCCAGGGCGCCCTGACTGTGGGTTAGGATTCGCTTGTTAATTTGGGAGATATTCACCTCCCAGATCCTCAGCAGGCATCTCCTTCCTGTAGCTTGTGTGTTCAAGGGCAGTTAACTAGGGGAAGAAAAGATAACACTGTCTCTTAATCTTGCTAGGAGGGGGAGAGTGGAAAAGAGAGAAAAAAACATTTTTTAAAAAAATAAACCTTAGAGCCATGAGGGCTGTATTCAGAGGAGAAGGGACCACTGTTCCAACGGCCCTACATGTTCCCAGCTGTTCCTGCCTGTTGAGTATGGTTGTGTATGTAAGATAAAAAACAGCCCTTTTGTTATTAATTTTCACATCCCTTTTCTAAAAGCCTAAGGCAGTTCCTGCCCCAGGGGGTTCCTCTCCCGAATCTTCCACCTGGGAAACAAGCCTAACCCCTCAGGTTAGCACACCAAAAGAAGACCGCTACTGCTTATCTGCCCCCAATTTTAAAGTGACCAATCCGTAGCTCGTCACGCAGTTTGTAGTGGGCTCTATAAAATCCCTCCCGCGTGTCCTCTCTCTCTCTTTCCTCTTTCCTTCGCCCGGGCGCCCATCCCCTGAATAAAGGATTTCCTGGCTGCATGAGGTGTCGTGTATGGCTGGCTGATACCCCAACATTTGGTGCTGTGACTCGGATGGGGGAGTAATCTCTATTGAAACCCCTCATCCTGAACCGCCGACCAAACCTCACAGCCTTGCTCATTCTTTTGATCGCCACTTGTCCACGCTCACCACGAACTTCATTCGGTGAGTTTCCCTTTCAAGGAGACTGCAACTTTGCAGGCAGAGAATCAGAGGTGACCAGCTGTGACTGTCTGGTGGTCCCTCTGACTGCCTCAAAGGGAAGACCGCACCCCACCACGATCTTCACGGTTACGGTGGACTTCCAAAATCTCCACCCCACTTTCCTAGATTCTCCATCCCTCAGGTCCATTTGCTCTCTCTCTCTCCCTCCTTTCCTTTTAGCTCAAATTCTGCCGGCTGGGAGTTCCTGATCCCTCCCTGTTTACCTCTGTCCGCCCTGGATCAAATTTTCCGACTCCTCCAGGAGGAGTCTCCAAAACCCTGGAGCTGGGTTGGTCTGGGGCCCAGCCTCTCCGAGAGAGGTTAGACCCAGGACGACTTGGGCGACGACCTGTCTCGCCTGTTTTGGTCTTATTCCTGTCTATTGATAGCTTCAAAGGGACACTTTTGAAGCTGTACTAATAGACATTTCTAGGTGACAAAATGGGATCAAACTCTTCCCTCCCAGCAGACTCTCCATTACATTGTCTTCTTAAAAATCTTTCCACTCTTAATCTTCTTCCTGATATTGAACCAAAGAAACTTATAAAACTTTGCACTCAGGATTGGCCTGCCTACCGATTAGATAACTCTCTTAGCCACCTATGGGTTCCTTAGATCCCAGTCTCCTTAGAAATCTACATAACTATTGCCAGCGATGGAAAAAATGGGCGGAGATCCCTTTATTCAGGCCTTCTCCCTTCTCTGAGCTAACCCCTCCCTCTGCACTCTCTGTAAGCCTCACCATGTTCTTCTAACTTACAAACCAAATTCATCCAAGTTTCTGTTGACTCCGAAATTCGAACCTCCTCCATACCACCATGGCCACCTAGACACTCCACTTCGCACCCCACAATACAATATCCCAGCCCACAACAATTAAGCCCCACTATTCCCTTGTGACACCCCTGGGCTGTCTCTCTGCCAATTAAAAAACCGACTATTCCCACACCGGACTCAAACTAAGATGCCTTATTAAATTCACAAAAATCTGG
The DNA here is from genome assembly GCA_004024805.1 of Geosciurus inauris. Taxonomy (NCBI): domain Eukaryota; kingdom Metazoa; phylum Chordata; class Mammalia; order Rodentia; family Sciuridae; genus Geosciurus; species Geosciurus inauris. Next base: position 6,324 of record PVHX01023025.1, read on the forward strand.
CCAAAATACCAATTAAAAAGCCACCTTACGTGGCCAAAATATGGAACACTGGGCACTCCCATCCAATCCTTGGCTCCTCAGCACAAAATGATTGGAATGAGGGTTCTGACGTCTCAGACAAAACAGCCAGAGCTTTTCACAGCCTGGCTTGCCACTTGGCCTGCTGCGGCAGCCCCTCCCCCACAAACCTGTTTTTCAGACCTTAGCTCGAGGAAAAAAAGGGTTGAAAGCCCTAAGCGGCAATTCCTCAGGCCAGACCGCCCTCCACTCCCCACCCTTCTTTTCTCACGTTGCTTTATAATTCACAGCCATCATTTCCTCTCTAGGACTCTTCACTCTTACATTTTTAAAACTTACAACTTTAATTCTGCACGCTAAAGTAAAAACCTCTGATCAGATGTATTTTATCCAACTATAAAAGTTTTTTTTACACTCTACTGAGACCAGGTGTACCTACTCTTAATTCAAAAGGCCTTCTGCATGCTCTATTTTTGTGTTTATGTAAACCGAGCGCTCATAAACTAAAATTACAAATGGATCCAAATACCTTTAATTCACGTGATTTAAAAGCTTCAATTTAAATTGGATAAGCAGATAAAGACATCTTTAAAATTACTCAACTCACAAGTCTTTCCACATGGTCAAAGGACTAATAACATGTTAATGTCTATAAAGTGTCTAATATATAGCTCATTGTCAAAAATTTCTTCAAGGGAAAAATGTTACTGTTAAATATGCTTGTCTAATGTCTTGGTTTTTTATAATGAAAATAAGCAAATCAGATCTGATATTGAGTACTCAAATGTGTTTGTTAGATAAAATGTTAACTGTTAAATCCAATACCAAATACTTTTAATTCCTTTAAATTCCATAGGGTAACATTTTTGATGTTTTCATAAATGGTAAATTTTAACAAGGGGATATAAGATTGCTTTGTCATCATTAGAAACAGAATTACTTAATTTAAAGCCCAACAGGTCTAATTCTATATACTTAAACATTGTGTTTTCATAAATGGTAAATGAATGTAATTCTCTAACCCAGCCTAATTCTGTCTTAAGATTGAAAGCCAATTCAACAAGAGGTCATAAAGGTTTATTTTTGTTTTATTTACTTGGACTATGTTTGGCTTTAATTGGGTAATTATGCTTCTTAAAATCTAAACCACGCCCTGAATGCTAAAACCTGAGTTTCCCCCTTATCTAGGAATTCCTAAGATACTTACCTTAATAATTCTCTGTGTTGCAAAAACTTCCCTGCTTCCCTCAGAGGACAGCCACCATGTGACTAATATGAGCTTACTTAATTTGAATCTAAAGGTTAAAGTCAATTGTCCTTTCTTTCAACACAAAGGTTCATAAATTTCTAAAGGTTTTTACTGTTTCATTTAAAGTGCTATAAATAACATAAGGTATTTCTTATCATTGAAATGGAGTAATTTGCCTAACTTCAAAATTTACAAGGATTATTTTGGGATGTGGATCTAAATGAAGGGTAAATTTCTAAGCTTTATGTTTATGACTAATTTAACTATAATTAATATAAGCATATTCAATTTAAACTTCAATGTACTGATATAAAAATCTAAAACATTGTTCTGCTCTTAATAAGATACCTTTCTTACACTTGTCGGGTTTTAAATTACAACTATGCTTAAATAACTATGTTAAGTCTAGATTTTTCTTTGAGACCTAAAGTTGATTAATATAACTACATCGATGGCAATTATGATGCTATCAGTCCTATTTTTATACTAAATATGTTCATATCTTCCAGGCATGCAAGTACTTAAAGTAGAAGGTTTAAAGAATGTTATATCAAGCTGATGTTCTCCAAACCAAAGTTGTATGGTAATTTTACACTTATAAGGATAACAAATTTTATTGAGGGTTTATTTCTATAACTAAACCTGTTATCCATAAGGTAGAATTTTCTGTTACCTTTTACACTGAGATAAAATTTAAATGTTTCCTTAAGTAAATGAGAGCCTAATCTATTTAAAGTCTAATATTGTAAGACATAATTGTTACTACTTTTCCGCACTGAAAAACGTCAAAAGCCCTCTCAGCCTTTCTTAATTCATGTTTTAAATGTAATATGATATTATGTTAACTAGCATTCATGTGAAGTCAAAAAACAATGTATCTAAACTTTATAAAATGATATTTAAGAAACAAAGATCAACTTCAGAACTAAGATACTTTAAGATTTCGCAAGGAGCCCTGCCTTACCTGAGATAAAGTTCTGTCTCCCAGCCTATTACAATGGCTTCAAAGTGGGCCATACTCTAGTTCATTTAAAGTTATGTTCAAAGGATTGTGTTGTAAAGATTACTAGGATTTCAACCACAAAATATAATATATAAATCACCCAAATTTTAAGATAGCTATTACACAAACTAAACTAATTAATTTTATTTTGTATTTTCCTTACAATCTATGGCTGTTGCTTGTTAACATTTTACAGAGATACTAATTTGAGAACCAACCAACCCAGATTATTTTAAGATAAATAAGCCACCACCTATAGTATAGACCTTAAAGTTAAAGCCTAGTACCCTTACTTTGTAACTGGTGAGATGGCCTTGCTTGAGTGTTTAAGATCAAGACTTAAAAACTAAAATTAAAGGGCCAAAAAACCCCAGTATTTGGCTTTTGCCCTTTGAGTCAGCCTGAATCCAAGGAATGAGGAAACTTCTTTGGAGCGCTCTACACCTCTAGGTCACAAGACGACTGGATCAAGATTTCTGAGACCGTTAGAGAATTAAAGAGCCAATCAAATGCCATAGGATGAAGAGGAAGGTCACCAAAAAGAGAGAACTGTCCCTCCTGCTTCCCGGGGAAGCCACTTGTGGCCAGCGCCACACCTTGACCTGTCCTAAAGCAGATGGCACTAGCAGAGCTAATAAGCTGTTCTGAAGTTCCTCAAGGAAACAAAAGGGTGACTCTTAATAATAGGTAAAAACAGAAGTCAATTTGACTTGCTTCATCCTAAATGCCTAGCAGAACCATAACATACCCATTCCTGGGCATTAAAAAAAATAAAAATAAATAGTTTAATATAACATACATACATTAGCCCTCCAAAATGCATACGACTGGAGGCTACAAAGGAAAGATTCTTAGACAGTAATGTAACAACTATCAAGAGAAACTGCCAAAGTCAAAGGTTTTTAATCAGTCTATGGCCTACTGAGCTTCCTAACCTACAGAGGTAGGCTTAATGTTGACTAATATAATTTTCTAACCCTAACTAATAAAATAAAGGGATCTCTACTAAACAAAGGTCATACCAATGAAGGGATATCTTACAAAGTCAGATGATATTAAACTGGCTTAACCACATGTTAAAGATAAACATCTATGACATTAAAGTTAAATATTGTGTTTACATGTCTTGTCCTCTCCAGCCTTCTTATGGGGACAAATTCTCAGCCCTTATACTTCCTAATGAGAGATTGTTTATTAATCGAAATCTAGAGAACTTAATCTAGAGAACTTATTGTAAATATCACACGACCAGGAGAAGATGAATTAAGCCACTCAGCAAGGCTTTATTGGAACGCACCCTCGGACCAAATCCCCCGTCCATCAGAGCGGGTCGGGAGAAATGGCATCGGAGATTCTGTGCATAGAGAATTTCAAGAAAACCCGGTCAGGAAGGGGAGGGCTTGGGTACAGGAAAAGAGGGCCAAAGTCCTTCCTGATGGGTCAGGAAAACTGGCTGATTGACAGGAGGCGTGTCCACTAGTGACGTCACATCTGGCTTGCAGCTCCGCCGACCAGCTTCTGTATTTGGCATCTTGGACCCTGACCAAACCTGACACTTATATACAATTGTTCCCTCATTCACATAACTATCTAGGAGTAAGAAAAAGAACTCTAACACCAGCTAGATACAATCGCCTATCCTAAGATGCAATTGCCCCTCCTAAAACAGACCTCTTCATGGATGGTCCTAATATGTCAGGGCCTTCAGTTCAGCTTCTCAATTTATCCAAAGTTAATCACATTTTAGACTGCTCCCTCTGTGCAGGTTTAAACAATAACTGATTCCCATTGGTGTTCCTCTCAATACCTCAGACTGACCCCAAGGGCCCCTCCCTCCAGCCTTGGAGGAAGTACCTCTTTTCATACACTTCCCTGTGACCAGATCATTAAAGTCTTTTCCCAACCTTTGCTCTGTCACGGTTCCTTTCTAGTGCAGTGATGTCCTAACAAAAATCTAAGCCTCAATATACCCTTCATCTTTTATGTTCCCTCCACCTTGATTCCTCAATTAACTCTATGCAGCCAGGCTAAATTAATATGGTTTGTTACCACCTCCCTTTCAGGGCAAGACAAACTGTCTTCCAACCACTAGAGTTAAATTCACTCTGGCCGCCTCCCTGGCTCGCTGCCTTCAGGCAGAAGGAACCGCTATTCAAAGACTTAAACAACAACCTCAAAAGCCAGAGGTATTGCCCCCCCTTTGCCTCCCCACAATGGCAGATAACATCTGTTGCCCAAGTTTCATTGCAGGACCATCAAGCCCTACACCTCCTAACAGCAGACAAAGGAGGAACATGCCTATTCCTAAAAGAAGAATTCTGCTGCTATATCAATGAAACTGGAATGATCAAGAAAAATATCAACACCCTTCATCGTTTGAATGAAAAATAAGTCAGGTTTGATGGAAAACATCAAACTCCTTTAGGATCTGACTGATCAGATGTCAGTAACCCCAAAGAGATAAGCTCATGGGTTTTCTTCTCAGAATTCCCTTGTATAGTGTACTTCTCCTGATTTGCCTCCTCCTGCCATGTCTGTTCAAATTTATTCAATCTTAAACCCAGCAGGTTTCTAATCAGACATTTAATCAGCTTCTCCTCAGGGATCTTCGGATTCTCAAGGAGGACAACAACTCGGCTGCAACTGTTTCCTGAGACTCTACTCCGGCATTCCTGGCTCCTGCCTCCACACCTACATTCTGGCCCCACCGGCTGGCAATGCTATAGCTGCAAGGCACCTTTCAGACTCTCACCTTGGGAGACCCTAACCTTTGGGGCCTGGGTGCTCTACCTTCTTCCCCTACCCCCCATCCTGCTCAACAGACGTCGCCCCAAATCCGCTGGAAGTAGCCAGAAGAGCCAACGTCATCCACGTTCCCATCCTTATGAAATCAAAACTGGGGGAATGTAAGATAAAAAACAGCCCTTTTGTTATTAATTTTCACATCCCCTCTCTAAAAGCCTAAGGCAGTTCCTGCCTCAGGGGGTTCCTCTCCCGAAACTTCCACCTGGGAAACAAAGCCTAACCGCTCATAGCACATCAAAAGAAGACCGCTACTGCTTATCTGCCCCCAATTTTAAAGTGACCAATCCGTAGCTCACCATGCGGTTTGTAGTGGGCTCTATAAAATTCCTCCCGTGAGTCCTCTCTCTCTCTCTCTCTTTCCTCTTTCCTTCGCCCGGGCACCCATTCCCTGAATAAAGGATTTCCTGGCTGCATGAGGCTGGCTGATACCCCAACAGTGTAAACTAATGTTTCTAGCAGCAGTGCGTGAGCACTCTTCCTCCTCCTACAAAGCCTCGGTCTATTAGAAAATATTTGTTGCCAGTTTGTTAGAGAAAATATTGCTGGTTTTGTTTTCATTTTGCATTTTCTTAGATTATCAATATTGAGTTTTTTTGGGGGAGGGGACTGGGGATTGAAACCAGGGGTTCTTTTTATTTTTTGTTTTGAGACAAGGTCTCAAAATAAGTAAAAAATTCAGGCTGGCCTCAAACTTGTGATCCTCTTGCCTCAGCCTCCCATCTCTGGGATTCAGAGGTGCACCACTGCCCCTCACTGGCAGATAGTTTCTGAATTCCTCTTTCCTGTCTCCTTCTCTCAGCTGAAGGACAGACAGATGAGCACACTTCTCACTGTGTTAAGTAGGGATGGACAGAACCGCTCTTACCTCAGCTTCAGATAAGGCTTTCCCCACTAGATGGCACTGGAAGCTCCCTTTGAAATCAGTGTTAAACAGTTGGAAAGCATGTTTCCATTGCACCGAGACCTTCAACTCAAGCTTGAAACAAAACTTCCATCAGCCTTAACCCTTACTATGTCTACTACATGCTGATATTTTCTGTTTTACTCTCTTTCCTTCATGTTTTTAAAAAACCATAAGATTGCACTAATTTCATGTAAGTGGGTCACAACTTACTGTTTGAAAAACAAATTATTTTAGATAACTGAGAAAGTTTACTGTTATAAAACTTGGCAAGTGTGCTGATGTCCTTTGAGCAGCTTGGATTGCCAAATCCTGCCTATCTGTGAGTGTTCTGCACGTTTGTGTATTTAGTTGCTGTGTTGACTAGCTGAGCCTGCATGCTCCCCTCATGGGTATCTCCATGTGCAACAGATAAGAGAGACTGTGGGGGACAGGTTTGCACAGGACCTGGCACCTACTATAGCTAGGTAGGAGTAAGCCTTGATGGTAGATGGAAAGAAAAAAAGATGCAGCATCTGCTTCAGGAGCACATCACACACACACACTTCAGCCTAGTTGTGGAGGGACATGGAAATGGAGATATGGGGCTAAGGGTACCAGTTAGGATGTTTTAGGCTGCAAGTAACAGGCCTAGCTCAAATTGCCTAAATGGTAAAGACACTGATCACACATTGACAGGAGAGCAGGATGCAGTTCCACAGAGACTTAGGGTGGCCTTGGGATCCAGGTTGTTCTTGTCATGACTTCTCAGTTGTCCCAAGGCTGGCTGTTATGGTTGCCAGGTGTCCAGAGCAGTAGTCAGGGCTTTAGCTCTTAGGTTTGGAGTACTGAAACTACTACTTGTAGTACAGACACTGCGCCTTATAGTGTAGAACTTAGATTATCATTGTGTTTTCGGAGTCTTAGTTGTTTTATTTGTTCCTGGTTTCCCCACTGTGCTCTCTAAGGAAGTGTCATTACTACCACCTGATACAGAGATGGGAGAAATACTTAGGTAACAATTAGTGATGTTTACCTGTATCTTTGGGTCTTCCTCTGGGCACAGAATATTTGGTTTTGTACAGCTATCTGATCAGCTCTGTCCAGTGAGTTCATTTACTAAACAGTTACAGCGTTCTCCATGAAGTGTGAGTGAGGTTATTTGCTGTTTAGAGTTCTAGGGAAGGTGAGAAACGACCACTGTGGCCGCCATGATGGGCAGTGTAATGTGAACATGGATGGATGAGTCTATTTAAAGGTGTCATGGGGCACTACATATGCGTTTATTGGCCTTTTGTGGTACAGTTTTCCTCTGGACCCCGGACCTGCTTCCTGGGAACTTGGCAGTGGAACCTGGGCCTGCACCTACCAACCTGTACTCAAGCCCTGCTCTTTGACTCCTTTCAGGTTTGCAGTAAGCATTGGCTACTGGAAGGATCCCTACATCCAGCACCTCGTGAGGCTGACTAAAGAGAGGAAGGCCCCTGAAATTAATAGAGGCAAGTACTATCTTCTTCCCCACCATCTGCTCATCACATAGGAGGCCTGAGGTTTTAGGGATTCGTTCTTTTTTTTCAAATATTTTTTAGTTGTAGATGGACACAATATCTTTATTTTATTTATTTTTATGTGGTGCTGAGGATCGAACCCAGTGCCTCACGCATGCAAGGCAAGCGCTCTACCACTGAGCCACAGTCCCAGCCCTAGGGATTCGTTCTTAAAAGTTCCAGCGTGTACTCCTTCAACAGAATATGAAAGGCCTTATTCCCCAGCATCCTTACTGACATACTGTACTGTGAAACTTTATTTGTAGGTGAGATTGAGTGTCATTTTCCTGTTTAAAAGCTCATTTATATATCTTTTACCATTAACTGTTTGTTCATGTGGGGGATTACTTTCTACTTCTTTGTTATAGTGTTGGTTACTGACATAATTAGGCTTTGTAAGAAATTTTCATTAAGGAAATCCAAAGACTTGAGGCAAGTGCATGATTTTTCCTTAGTCCCACTAAGAGATTGGCTGAATGGCTATAATTCTCTTGTGTGCAGGGAATCTTGACCTCCAAAGAGGAATCCTTTGGGTAGGGTCTATACGAAATGCGAAGAGGGGCTGGAGATATAACTCAGTTGGTAGAGTGCTTTCCTCGCATGCACAAGGCCCTGGGTTCAATCCCCAGCACGGAAAAAGAAAAGCAAAAGGAAAAGCAAAGAAGCCGGGCACGTGGCACATGCCTACAATCCCAGCTACTTGGGAGACTGAGACAGGAGAATTACAAGCTCAAGGCCAGCCAGGGTGATTTAGCAAGACCCTGTCTCAAACTAAAAATTTAAAAAAGAGTTGGGGATATAGGTCTTTGGTAGGGTGCCCCTAGATTCCAAAAAAAAAAAAGCAAAGAAATTTTAAAAAGCAGTGGTTCCTGAGAACAAGGGCATGCTGTGTTCCTTTGCATCTCTCCCATGGCCTAAGGCAGATTTTGTAACAAATGTTGCAGAGATGGGGATGCCTCATGGTGCCTAGTTCTGGTGAGGTGGGTTTGTGAGGATAATTTCTGGGTGATGACTTGTTTCTCTGCCCCTCTCAAAGGATATTTTGCTCGAGTCCATGGTGTCAGTCAGCTTCTGAAGGCTTTTCTCCGGAAGACTGAATGTCATTGTCAAATTCTTAACCTTGGGGCTGGGATGGATACCACCTTCTGGAAACTAAAAGTAAGTTAAAATCCCCCTCCCACCTGCCCAATTGCTTCAGTTTAATTTTTTGAAGACATTAACCTCATTCAAAATTTTAAAAAGCATATTACAAGGTACACAGTGAAGCCTGTCTCCACCCTGTCCCCCTGCCTGCATGCTCCCCACAACCACTGTCAGTCTCATGCTTTCTCTCACCAGGACCCTGGTAAGTTACGTTGTTTGTAATTGCTGTGGTTACCAGTGGGGTTAGAATAAAAACCCATGTATTTCCCCTATACATGTGGATATACTTCAGGAAGAAAAATTCTGTCAGAATTACTGGACAAAGGAGCCCAAGCATTTGTTGAGCTCTGTTCTCTATGTGATAGCATCTTGGGTAAAACTTGGAGATTTGCAAGGCTGGGGATGGTGGTAGCATGATGCACAGGCCTTTTGTGGTGATTCTCTGATTGGATCCCTTGACTGCTCTGGGGTTGAGGGCAGCCTGATTACACACATTCACAAGGAAGGAGACCTGATTCTACGTAATGGCAAGGCCGGGACTAAAGTGCTGCTCTTTTGACTCCAGGACTTGATTTTTACTACTAAACCTTTTCCTACAATATCTTCTCTGGTTGCATATTCTTTTTTGTGGGTTTCTTCAGATTTCTTGGTTCTTCTGGAGATTGGTCACGTGGCAATAATGGGTACGTGCATTTCCCCAGATCTCTGGCAGGTCAGACCAAGGCAAATTAGAGTGTATGGACATAACCCGACCTGCAAAGCTAGTCCTTAATCAGCTCACCTGGTAAGGTCTTTGGTCCTCAGAGCTTCTAGCCTTCCTCTTATGTGAGAAACCAATGGCCTCAGCGTGTCTTGAGGTCATTGTTTGCCTCTGCCTTAAAAACTATAAGGAGTTCTGTGTTTCTGGGATATAAATGTAGATGGGGAGCGGCTGAACCTCATTTCTTAGAGATGTGAAGAACTGCTGAAGGCGATGTGGAGTGTGCAGGTGAAGGAGACCCACAGGGGTGCTATTGGTCTGCACAAGTGGTGACAGCTGAGGAGGGTTGGAGAAGTCAGCAGGGCTGAGTGAGTGAGTGAGTGAACCAGGGGAGCGGAGAGGCTGGGGTGACCATGGACCCCTAGATGGGTGTGCAGCCACCAGCCATGCTAGGAGAGGCGGAAGGGGGAGCAGGGCTCTGTGCATGTGTGTCTTTCACACTTGTTTGACTGTGGCCCCCCAGTGAGAAACGCATCCTGAGCCAGGACCCACGTCTGTGCAGCTGTGTCTATAAGTAATAAAGGCACAGATAGGACAGTTACTAAGGCCAGGCTGCCTTCTGAGGGCCCCGATTACCTCAGTAAGCCTCACAATTCCTGAGGTGCAGTCATTTTCTCTACTTTTTGAAGGAGGACCTCTTGGCCTAGTGTGTTCAGTGATTTCCCAGACCTCACCACAAGTAAGAGGCGGAGCTGGGATTTGAACTCTCCCGCTGGCTCCAGATGCCCGTTCTCCACCACTTCAGTATATTTTACTGCAACAGAAGCACAAAACCCAAAACCCAAAATCAGCTTCAAAATAATACTTACCCTCAGTGCACATGGCGCTTTATCATAGTAACTATTTCATTCTGTTTCATCCAAGAAATGCTGGTCACATTGGTCTCCTGACCCTCTCTCATTGTCTCAGGCTGCTATTGGAAGAAAACTGTCTTTCCTACTTCCCAGGAAGCTCCCCCTGCCTCTGCCGCAGATGCCCCCTAGGTCAGACTACCTGGACCTTCTTACATGGACTCTAGAGAAGCCTCAGAACATTTCCTGTGTCCATTCTTCCTCTCCTCAAATCCATTCTGCTTGTTGAAACCAAAATAATTTGAAAAATATATTTCTGACCTTACCCCTGAGACCCCTAAACACCCACATTGCTCTTCAGCATCTAGTGCTTGGCACATGGGAAAAATGATCAGCCGTGGTGAGTAAAGAAACGATTTTATGTTCTTTCCCCCAGGATGAAGATCTTCTTCCAAGTAAATATTTTGAAGTTGACTTCCCAATGATAGTCACAAGAAAGCTGCACAACATCAAGTAAGTGTGGTTTGTTGGAGGAAAAAAGCCAGTGGAACTGAGGCCCACCTCTTGGTGGACAGGAGGTTTGAATGCCATACTTCACTGCAGGTTGCTGCTTTCCTTGGACCTTCTTCCCATTTGCTTTCCTGCCCTGGGACCCTCGTCCTTGCATGTTGTCCTGACTTAAGCAAGGATTGCACCTTCCCTTGTGACTCTTCTGTTGATGTGATTTCTGTGAAAGGACCCATCATAGTTGAATTTCAGAATAATCTGAAATTTTACCTCTCTTGTTTACTCTGTTTTGGGCGTAGAAAGCTACCTGACCCAGAATAGCTATACAGTAAATGTTTTGTTGTTGTTTGCATGAATGAGTACATGTGAGAGATATGGTGGCCTTTCTGAGTTCAGTATTCAAGGAGTTTACAGTGTTGTAGATGACAGGTCTGCTGACTGATTGATTGATTGATTGATTTTGGCGCCGGGGATTGAATTCAGGGGCACTTGACCACTGAGCTACATCCCCAGCCCTATTTTGTGTTTTATGTAGAGACAGGGTCTCACTGAGTTGCTTAGCACCTCGTCGTTGCTGAAGCTGGCTTTGAACTCGTGATTCTCCTGTCTCAGCCTCCCAAAGTGCTGGGATTACAGGCTGAGCCACTGCGCCTGGCCAGGTCTGCTAATTTTTGCTGAGAGCTTTTCTTTGCCTGGTACCACATTTGGTGCTTCACTTGGGTTATCTCATTCAGTCTGTATAGCGGACTCAGGAGTTAAGCACTGTTCTGGTTACCTTTTGGCAGCGGATAATCATGAGCTCATAGTAGTTCATTTGCCCCAGGTCCCTTATTAGGAAGGGGTGGAGCTGGGATTTAAACCCTGATTTGAAGCCCACTGTCAGGGCTTAAGTTTTTTACAATACACTCTACCCAGCCCTCTTTTTTTTTTTTTTTTTTTTTAATATTTTTTAGTTGTCAGTGGATTTTTACTTTATTTATTGCCTCACACATGCTAGGCAAGCTCTCTACCACTGAGCCACACCCCAGCTCCTACCCACCCCTCTTTAAATTAGTAACTTAAATAAAATTTTGATTCTTGCATTAAAAGTTTAATATACATAAGTTTCAGCTTATCCTTTAGACATGTCAATCCCTGCTGATTGGGATTACAATTACATTTTTTTTTTTAAATATTTTTTTAGTTCTAGATGGACATAATGTCTTTATTTTATTGCTTTGTATGTGGTGCTGAGGATCGAACCCAGGGCCTCACGCATGCGAGGCAAGTGCTCTACCACTGAGCTACAATCCCAGCCCTACAATTACATTTTATATTAAGTTTATTTTCTAAAGGATGGCAATTCTGATGCTTTTGGAATTGCATAGTGCTCCTAAGCTAGTCAGAACTTTAGAGTGAAATAGTAGTGCATTGACTTACTGTGTTAAGCTTAGAGATGGCTTCCTGGGAAGAAAAATGGGTCAGGATTTGGTTGGTGGGATAAATTAATTTGGCTGATATCTCATTTTTTGTATTTTCTGGGTTAAGGGAGTTAACACATAAAAGTTACGGAACTTTGTATTTAAGAGTTAATTCTTGCCTGGCCTGGTGGTGCAGGTTTGTAATCCCAGCAGCTCAGGAGGCTGAGGCAAAAGGAACACCAAGTTCAAAGCCAGCCTCAGCAACTTGGCAAGGTCCTTAGTGAAACCTTGTCTCAAAATAAAAAATAAAAAAGGGCTTGGAGATGTGGCTCAGTGGTTAAGTACCCCTGGGTTCAATCTCCAGTACCAAAAAAAGGAGTCAATTCTTATAGCTACCTGTGACAAAGAACAGCTATTGCAAATTTTTTGAGAGTAAAAAAAAAAAAAACTAGAGATGATCTGAATACTGGAATATGTAGAAAATGTTTGTTAGCCTACCTTTAGCTATTTCTTTCTTTTTTTTGGTACTGGGGATTGAACTCAGGGCTACTTGACCACTGAGCCACATCCCCAGCCCTATTTTGTGTTTTATGTAGAGACAGGGTCTCACTGAGTTGCTTAGTGCCTCGCCATTGCTAAGGCTGGCTTCTAACTTGAGATTCTTCTATCTCAGCCTCCCAAAGTGCTGAGATTATAGGCGTGCGCCACCTCACCCGGCTACCTTTAGCTATTTCTGAGTTGAATTATTTCATGATGACTGTGTGATTTGGACATCAGATACAGAGCATATGGGCTGGGGCTTAGTGGTAGAACGCTTGCCTAGCATGTGTGAGGCACTGGGTTCGATCCTCAGCACCACATAAAAATAAATAAATAAAAATAAAGGTATTGTGTTCATCTACAACTAAAAAAATATTTTTAAAAAATGATATAGAGCATAATCCTTGGCTGACCTAACCTGAAACCTGTGTCTGCTGAATTTTTTATTGTACATGCACAGGGTCAAATGTAATTAAACTGAAAACTTTTGGGAGTGGCTCTTGCTTTGAACAGTAGCAATGTATACAGGTTGAATCTACCTAATCAAAAAATCTGAAATCCTAAATGTTCCAAAATCTGAAACTTGTTAAGCATCACATCAGATTTAAAAAGTAATATGCCAGTAAAGTCTTGGCAAATATTCCTGAAAGAAATCTGAACTCTTTAAAACTTCTGGTTCCAAGCATTTTAGATACGGATACTCAACCTGTATTTTCCATTCCCATAGTGGGCGTCTACATTTTTGGCAGTAAATGAGCTCAGGAGTAAATTGGTGTATAATTGGACTCACTTTTTTCCCCCCTTTTTCCCATTTACCCATAGAAACAAGCCTGTCCTGTCCAAACCCATCATAGAATTACATTCGGAGGACATGCTTCAGATGGGCAAGTATCCAGTAGCACAATCTGGATCATATAAATATTTCTGCTGCACCCCCACCTCTTTTGTTTTGAAAAGATGGTGTGAGTTGTATCATACGTGAATACAGTGAATATGTTTGCTGATACATTTGCACTTACAGCACAGTTGCCATGAAGAAATTTAAAATAAGCTGCTGTATGACTCTTTTTAGATGTCCTTGGTTCTCCAATCCTAAATATTTTATTAATTTCAATTAGTTGTTGATGTTTCAAAAGTAGATTTATCATGACAATATTTTTTGGGGGGATGGGGTACCGGGGATTAAACTCAGGGGTGCTTAAACACTGAGCCACATCCCTAGCCATTTTTTAATATTTTAAATTTAGATACAGGACATTGCTGAGTTGCTAAGTTGCTGAGGCTGGCTTTGAACTCGTGATCCTCCTGCCTTAGCCTTCTGATGAAAATCTTGACTTTTCAGCTTTCCTTGGAAAAATCAAGATGTAGCAACATTAGACCCCAGTCACTCCCTGGCGATAATTAGTAGTGGCTGCCCTATTTAGAGGTGACCCGCCTGCTGCCCTCTGTTCCCACCTGTCTCTGTTGTCTTGACCTGCACTGCTCATTTATATCATCTGCTTAGCTCCTGCAATCTGTATTTCTACCTGGCATTTAATTATGCATGTTTCTAGCAACACTTTTCTCGTTTCTGAGCCTTCCAAATTGTAGTTTTAAAAAAATCTCTTTTGGGGCTGGGGTTGTGGCTCAGTGGTAGAGCACTTGCATAGCATGCGTAAGGCACTGGGTTCAATCCTCAGCACCACATAAAAGTAAATATTGTGTTTATCTACAACTAAAATATAATAATAATTTAAAAAAATCTTTCTTAACAGAATATTTCATTGTGTTCAGTTTGTGTCTGACAGAGATGTTAAAGGGGTTTCATAGTTATTCAGGTCAGAAAACTTGCTCAGAGAGGATGGCCTTCTTGGATGATCAACATAGATAACACAGTAAACATCAGGAAGCTGGGTAAACCTCCATTTACGCACAACCATAAAGCTTTCAGTCACCCTTGTGATTGGAGTCCCAGTAAAGTTTGCACAGAAAATATCTTCCTGGCTTTTGCTTCCCCATACAAATTACCAGTAACACCTATTCAAGTTTTGCCATTTCCTAGACTTTTTTCTTGCTTTCTCCCACTTTTGCAGTTACAGTTTTCTATACTTGTTTAACATTTGTGTCAACTTTATTGTCTGTAATGTAGTATCCACCATTTTACATTACCTTTGATCAAACAAGGTGGAAATACATGAAGAGGAAAGTAAGGACCCCAAGATAGCCAGTGCTTGAGTGTTTTCTACCCACAGATGTGCAGTGGTTACCTTTACCTCGAGGAAAGTAAACAGATACATGGATAAATATACCCTGGGCCTGGTGCATAAAAGGTTCGGTACATTTTTGTTGAATGAATGTATATACACATTGAATAAATATGTATTGTAGCTCAAATGTATTTGTTGAATGAGTCTCTGCTATATGTAAATGTAGATGTTTTGTAATTTTAATAAACAGTGAATAATTTATACACACTGTTTTGTAACTTGCTCTTTTCATGTCCTTGTAAATCACAGTCATCTTTTTATGTCGGACTTCATAGGTTTGCATCGTTATTTTTAATGGCTTGTTTGCATGGAAATTTCATTATATTTAATCTGTTTCCTACTGATGGTCATTTAGGTTGCTGCCTTTTTTTATGTTTTTACATTAAACTGTGTTGTAGTAAATATATGTATGTGTGCATGTTTTCAGGAATTGCTAGTTCAAAGAATCGCACAGTATAAGTTCTGATAGCTATGGCTGCCCTGCTTTTCAAGCCTCTTTTTATGAATTTATATTTTCAGTAGAATTGGTGAGGATTCTCTTTCCCTATCACCCATACTGGGTTTGATCATTTTAAAAGTTTTTACCAATCTGATAGACTGGAATGTTGTTCTGTTATTTTAAAAATGTGTCTAACTTTGAATGCTAATGAAATAGATTATCTTTCCTTGGTTATTTAAAAAATGTCTTTATTAGTGCATTGTAGTTATACATAATAGAGGGGTTTATTTTCACATATCTGTAAATGCATATAATATGGCTTTCCCCATTTCAGTCCCCAGTAGCTTTTACCAGTTTCATTGATCTTTGAAACTTTTTCTTTTGTAAATTTTTATTTCATTTGCCCTGTTTTCTGTTTTTTTTTCAGTTGCATTACTTCTATTTCTTTTTTGTCTTTACTTTTTTATTTCTTTTTTTTAATTTTTAAAAATTAAAAAAAAAATTTTGTTCTAATCAGTTATTCATGATAGCAGAATGCACTTTGATTCGTTATACATAAATGGATCACAATTATTTTACATCTCTGGTTGTACTCAAAGTAGAGTCACCGAGGGTAATGGTGACCATCTCATTCCACCATCTTTACTATCCCCATGCCTCCTCCCCTCCCCTCCCCTCCCTCCCTTTGGCCAGTCCAAAGCTCCTGTACTCATCCCATGCCCCACCCCCAATGGATTAGCATCCACTTATCAGAGAGAACATTTGGCATTTGGATTTTTGGGACTGGCTTACTTTGCTTAGCATGATATTCTCTAACTCTGCAAATACCATAATTTTATTCTCTTTTAATGCTGAGTAATATTCCATTGTGTATATGTACCATAGTTTCTTTTTCCATTTATCTATTGAAGGGCATCTTGTTTGGTTCCAGTTTGGCTATTGTGAATTGTGCTGCTATAAACGTGGATGTGGCTCCATCACTGTAGTATGCTGTTTTAAGTCCTTTGGGTATAGACCGAGGAGTGGGATAGCTGGGTCAAATGGTGGTTCCATTCCAAGTTTTGTAAGGAATCTCCATACTGCTTTCCAGATTGGCTACACTAATTTGCAATCTCACCAGCAATGTATGAGTGTGCCTTTTCCCCCACATCCTCGCCAACACTTATTGTTGCTTATATTCTTTTTTTTAAAAAATATTTATTTTTTTAGTTGTAGGTGGACAGAACATCTTTATTTTATTTTTATGTGGTGCTGAGGATCGAACCCAGTGCCTCACGCATGCTAGGCGAGCATGCTACCACTGCGCCATATCCCCAGCCCTGTTGCTTATATTCTTAACAATTACCATTCTGACTGGAGTGAGATGAAATCTTAAGAGTAGTTTTGATTTGCATTTCTCTAATAGCTAGAGATGTTGAACATTTTTTTATATATTTGTTGAGTGTATATCTTCTGAGAAGTGTCTCTTTCTGCTCCTTAGCCCATTTATTGATTGGGATGTTTGTTTTTTTGGTGTAAAGTCTTTTGAGTTCTTTATATATCCTCATGATTAGTGTTCCGTGTGACAAAAATTTGCTCCCCAGGTGTAGACTCTCTCTTCACCTCAATTGTTTCTTTCTTTTGCTGAGAAGAAGCTTTTTAGTTTGAATCCATCCCAGTTATTGATTCTTGATTTTATTTCTTGCACTTTAGGAATCTTGTTAAGGAAGTAGGGCCGACATGATGAAGATTTGGGCCTACTTTTTCTTCTATTAGGCGTAGGGTCTTTGGTCTAATTCCTAGGTTCTTGATCCACTTTGAGTTGAGTTTTGTGCATGGTGAAAGATAGGGGTTTAGTTTCATTTTGCTGCATATGGATTTCCAGTTTTCCCAGCACCACTTGTTGAAGAGGTTATTTTTTCTTTGATGTATGTTTTCGACACCTTTGTTTAGTATGAGATAACTGTATTTATGTGGGTTTCTCTCTTGTCTTCTATTCTGTACCAACTTCTATTTCTTTTTAATTTGTAGGAACCATTTATAATATATGGGTGTATTCTTTGAGAAAGGTCCCTTGGGAGCCTTTTGTATTGTTTTTGTATTGGGGATTGAATCCAAGGTTGCTTAACCACTGAGTAACATCTCCAGCTCTTTTTTATTTTTTATTTTGAGACAGGATCTTGCTGAAATACCTAGGGCCTTGCTAAGTTGCTGAGGCTGGCTTTGAACTTGCCATCTTTCTGCCTCAGCCTACCATGTAGCGGATTACAAGTGTGCACCACTGTGCCTTGCAAGCTGTGTGTGTGTGTGAGAGAGAGAATTTTTGTTTTCAGTGTTTCACTTGTCTTTTAACTTTGTGTTTGGGTCTCATGTAGATGAAAATTTTAGTCCAACTGTTCATACGTTTTTTGATTTTTGCCATCATTTTCCAAAGAGAATTTGAATAAAAATGAAATAAGAATGTAAGTGGAAATTTGGGGAAAGTAGCAGGTGCTAAAAAAAGTAGCAGAACTTTTGTTTAAAAATTACTGTTATTTTGGACTGGGGGTGTAGTTTAGTGGTACAGCACTTGCTCTGGGTTTGATTCCCAGTACCAAAAAAGAGAGTAGAAAAGGAAAAAAAAAATTACCCTATTTCATCAAACCTACTATGCTGTCATAGTGATGTATTTATTTATTTAATAATAAGAAAGAAAAACTACCGACAATTAAGGTGACACATCATCACTATTGAATGTATCATGATTTCAGAAATGTGAAAATATGTGCATCTTAGAATTTATGATGCATTTTAGAGCTAAAACATACAGCATAATAAAAGAATATAAATGGGTACGTAATGGAAAATAAGTTAAAATGAATTTTTAAGAAGGAGGTCAGGTTCTGTTACCTCCTTGCTTAAAATGCCCGCCTTTGTGTGCCTCCCGAGTGTCTTTTTGTCCACAGCAGCTGTGATCCGGCCACAGGGACCTCCTGCTGTCCTCTGCGTGTGCCACGCATGCTCTTTCCTGCAGGCCTTTCCACTTCCTCTTCTCTCCTCCTGGGTCTCTTCTCTCTTTGCTAAAGGAGCTCCTTCTCATCACCAGGCTCTCAGCCCAGCTGCCACCTCCTCAGAGAGGTCCCTCCTAATCCCCACACTAAGATGACCTCTCTCCTTGCCATCTTATAGCACTCTCTGCTCCGTAACACTCACCACACTTGTGTTTGTGCATTCTTAGTCTTCTCTGCTGAATTATTGTGGTCCCAGGGACCCCATCTTTTTGTTATTAGTGTATGCCCAGAAATGGCTCAGATCCCCTGCACATGGTGAGAGCTCAGGAAGACTCAGATGGGTAGGCAGATGGACAAGTGAATCTTCTGTGTGGACTGAAAATCTACCTGGGACTGTCTCCATTTTACCTTAGTTTTTAAAATTTTTAAAAATTTCTCCCCAGTACCGGGAATTGAACCCAGGGCCTTACATATGCTAGGCAAGTGCTCTACCACTGAGCTGCACCCCCAGCCCTTTTATTTTCTTTTGAGATGGGGTCGTGCTAAGTTTCCTGGACTTACCTTGAACTTAAAATTCTCCTGCCTCACCCTCCTGAGTAGCTGAGATGACTGATGTATACCAGAGCACTTGGCTTTCCCCCACCCCTCCTAACTCAAGTATCCTAGGGAAAGTCCCATGAGTGGAAAAGAATGCTTTGCAATCTTTAAAAATAGTTACTAATCTGTCATTGAAGATATATGAATGGGATTGGTGGGATCAGTCCAGATTTCAGGAGATCATCTCTCCTGAAATACCTGGTAGTGATAGAAGAGATCATTAATTGTGTAAAAACATAAGCACTGTGGAATCACTGTGGGTGCATGTGTGTGTTTAATGACTGTATTACATTGTGTAAATTTCCAATTTTCTCATGCCTTTTGCAGAGTATGTGAGCTTAATGAGGCAGATAATTAAAGCATGTATCAGGTAGCTTTTGCTCTATAACAAAACATGTATCCTGAAACAACAGCTATTTATTTTGCTCCTAAGTCTGTGGCTTGGCAATTTCAGTTGGGTTCATTTGGGTGGAATCTTTGCTTGGCTCATTCAAGCACTTACCTGGATTTAATTATCTGTGTTGTCTGTGCCTCTATTATGTACCAGGTGTCGAGTTAGGCCACAGTGTTCCCATCTCTCTGGCCTCACAGTGCCCTGAGTGTTTCAGTAATTTCTTCACAACGCCCTAGGCCAAATAACATCCTCCACAGTTCTGCTTATTAATTAGTTAAGTTCAAATATCTTAAGTACTTATGTCCTGACAACTTACTACTCATTTGGAAAAGGTAATATACATGAATTGGAAGAGCAAATACTATTTTTATTTCATTCTTAAGTAACCAGTTACTACTGAGATGTGTGCCCCTGCTGGTACTTCATGACTCCCTGTGTCAGATTGGATGCTACCCCATGTTCCATGTTCACACAGGACTTAATCTTCACTCACAGCAGCATCTGAAAACTTAGCTTCCCAAGGAGATCACATGTGGAGGGAATGCAGGACAATATAATGTTGACACTACACTTTGAGCAGGTGGTTTGCTTACATTTGACCAGTGGTGAGTATCTCTGCATTTCCTCTGGGAGCTGAAAACACCCTGCCCTGTTCCTGCGTATTTGCCACGCCACCCAGGCCACCTCAGTTCACAGTTTGGGAACCACAGAGCTCATCACCTTAATACTGCTTGAGTCACTTGAACATTGCTTCACATGTAATTGTGTGAGGTTGGTATTGTTCGTATAATCAGTCCATCACATCCTAAGCTTTCAATTCTGTGAATGTAATAAATATGCAAATATTATTTCAAAGTTACCATAAGTGATATATTTTTTGTTCAATATCAGTTTTTATAGGTGTTCCACACCTGGGACAAGGGCACAATAGGTTAAGAGAA